>JAJMJD010000059.1:0-83190 GCA_030568975.1 Australozyma robnettiae
GACTAACGTTGATCGGACGGGAAACAGTATTTTCCACTTGATATGGCCGCAACCGTGAGGTAAAATTTTAAAATTGATATGATTTATATTGAAACATTTCTTTGTAATTGAACATCTTGAGTGGTAATGGATCTAACTTTTGACAAGATGATGGTTTATCAAAGCTTCAGGACGTAATGAATAGGAACTACAAGACCATTCAGCTATTTACATCTAATTTTCATAACTTCAGACATGTTCAAGGCTTTGGTCTTAATTCGTAACAGTAACTTTTACCGGCAAATACAAACTTTTTTGTTAAATCTATTCTTTATTGAAAAATAAATCCCTGATTCCCACATTCTTTGCAACCTCATTCTTTATTCGTAAGTACATTGTACATTACAACCTTCACCATAGTTTAAAGCTTCGTTTCAGATTTCTCCACTACCCATCTAATCAACGCATGAGCAATTGAGTGACGTGAAGGAAGCAGTATACCATCACGGGAAAGAGCATTGTCTGGCTTCTCATGTAAAAAGTCACGCACCTGATCAATGTCAAACCAACGGGCATCTGCAAGTTCACGGTCATGGTCGAGACTGATGATTTCATTCACACCATTAAAATCAACAGTAGCAATGCATCCTATCATTAGGTTGCCAGGAAATGGCCATGGTTGGGTCATGAGAATTTGGATGTCAGAACACACCACTCCTGTTTCTTCCCAAATCTCACGCTTGGTAGCAACTTCAACGGTCTCTGAGGGTTCCATGAATCCAGCAGTACAAGCGTAAACCTTGTTTTCAATATGTCTCTTGCCCATTGAGAGCAAAGTCTTGGTGCGCTCCCGATTAGTAATGGCGGTAATGACGACAGCGTCTGTTCGGGGAAATGAAACGTTGGAAACCTTAGCGTTCCGAACAGGACACTCGTATTCGGTAGTATCGCCCACAGTTTTCTTTTTACCATTAGTACATTTCAATTTCCCTCCAGCATGGATTGCAATCACTTTGGAACCACAACCAGGACAAAACTTGTTTCTTCCAAGCCAGTCGAAGTACATCTTTCCATGACTGAACAACGACGACTGATCCAAAGAAAGTCCCATGACATGTTTCCAAGAATGACTGAATATGAGTTCCTCCTCTTGGACATCGGGATTACTGCTGAGAATATGTTTCTTGACAAGCTCTGCCACCTCGGGCGAGTTAGATACATCAACACCAAAGTAAGGAATACCCAAATATCTTCCTTGATGATCCAAATATGTTTCGACATTGTACAGTTTAAGTCGACAGAGGTCAACTCCAACACTCTCATCCTTAAGACCTAAGAAGAGAATAGAAGGTTTCTCGTCATCACGGGAATTAGCAGCCTGTTCCTTATTGTCCGAAGTCCAAACCTCCAAGATTTGGTTCCATTTTTCCAGATTCAGCAATCCATTTTCGGTGCAATGAACTTCCGTATTCTCTATTGTCTGTAGTTGGTCATCGCCATTGGTTAGGATAACAAGATTGGCGCAGGACGGGGTTTTATACACCAAAGGATTTCCGTGGCTATAGAAAATAAACCGGGTCGATAAATGGGTGGCGGCATTAGAAATGAAATCGGAATCTTCTCGTAAGAAGGATACTCTATTGACTACCTCATGTCCGAAATGTAGCTCATGAGTTTGAGCTCCGATGGGGAGATCATGTGACATACGGAAGTAAGATTGTTTTTTTGGAACTGAGGAGGCGTGTCTAAGGGGATAAAATGTCAATTTACGACTTGACCTGTGAAAAAGAAATGACATGGTGGAATTTTCAGATTTTCCAGGCGTAGGTCCTATCGAGGCACGTGATGGTTGCTTTTGCAGCCGATAAGAAATGGGCGAAGCCAATAGTTTCGCACGAAAAGTAAGTTTTATGAGGATAAAATAAGCTTTTTTGAAATATTTGAGTGTTTTTTTTTTTGAATTTGAATTTTTTAAGATGATGGGATCTAGTTTATTTTTTGTCAATTCGGTAGTTTGTTTGTTTCTTACGATGTGAATAGTTTTGCATGAGTATAGTAAATGCACATGTGTTGACAAGCCGGTAACCGACCAGAGGGATTCAATTTTTTTTGGTGAAGACGAGATGTTAACAAAAGATACGAAATGAAGTGAAAATAGCCCGAAAGTAGAAATAACATGAAGGAGATGTGAACGTTCTTTCAAAGTTCTTCATCTCTCAACAAAATCAAAAATGTGTCTACATAATCAAAATAAGACCTCGGGTAAATCATGGGTAGTGTATTCAATAACTACCAAAATTAAACTCGAACCAGTTTACTGAAACCTACTGGAACTGGTTCACCTTGGTTACAAGACTTAACCAAGTCAATATTGTAACAAGTCAACGAGAGATAGATTTTAAACCTGAAGTTAGTAAGTTGTTTCAAAAGAAATTTGCTCCATCAGATAATTCATATACGAGACGTTTTCCTCAATATTTTTCGGAAGTCAAGCGTTCGAAATCAAGTTGTTCATCATGAAAGCAATCACATCTGAGAATACATACCATTATAATCTCATGCTTTCCAGGGGGTATATGTACACGTGTCGTCTTGGAAGTCTGCTGTTAGTATGAGTTTCATTTTAATCTCGTGTCTTCAGATAGCTTAGATCTATCCTCAATGTAATTAGGAAGTCTAACGTCCAATGATCTAGGGGTATCATCACTAAAAGACATTGTTGAAACATACCTTGAGAATAAAGAGAGAATTAGACCAAATCGGTCCCAATCACTTCGAATTAGTTCAATTTGGTGGTTAGCCCAAAGTCACACCGGACTTGATGGCCTTTGGAAGACCCTTGATCCATGACTTCCTGGATTTCTTGTCGATAATCACAAACACTCTTCCGGCTTGTCTCATACGACCAGTTCTACCAATTCGGTGAATAAGATCAATGGATGTTTTGGGGACGTCCATCAAAATAACGTTCTTGATACTGTGAAAATTAAGGCCTCTTGCCAATAGATCCGTCGTCACAAGAACTTTGAGTTGAGTTTTAACTCCAGTAGGGAGCGGTTGCGCAGGGTTGATAAAAGGTGCAATCTTTTCTGCTCTATCCCTGTGATCGTCACTTCCGGATATACCTAAGACGTCTTCCTCCTTATGATGATACTTCGATATGAGCGTCTCAACCAATGGCTCGACGTGTTTCTTCTCATTCACAAAGATGATGACTCTTTTAACGAAGCCGTGTTCAGTTCCATCGTTGTGAATGGCGTAGAGCGCCTGCGCCAAACACCTAGACTTTGAGCCATGGAAAGGAGATTGTTCCGCATCGATGACTTTAACAACGATTTGTTTTGGAATTTTGTGGATTTGAGGTGTGACAATTCTGATCACGGAGTCTTTACTTGTGAACAATTTCTCAATTGCACGTTCAAACTCCTTCGGAATTGTGGCAGAACAGAGAATCAAGTCTTTGAGCTTGCCAAACCTTTGAAGAGTCGAGGCAGTTTCCACGAACCAAGATTCATTAACAAGTGTATCAGCTTCATCGACTACACAGTAGTCAACGAAGTTGAAATGTCTGAATGGACGCTCGAAGTTGGTGAGTCTGGTCAAACCTTGGATCTTACCAGGAGTAGTCACCAATACATCAACCCTCAGATGGTCCACTTTGTTGAAAAGTTTACTTGGAGAATCACCGACTCCCCATTTAAAGATGTTGAGATTAAGCGCAGTAGCATTTGCTGGGTCCAGAAAATAAGTGTTGTAATCCTTGGAGGCAAGGACCTTCTTTGTCAAAACAGATTCTGGATCCAACGGAGCATTAGCAGCAAACTTCAACGACTCATAAACCTGATCCACAAGCTCATGGGTTGGGAGAAGAATCACAGCACGTATAAGTGCGTGAGACTGTGCTTCTTGTAAGGCCTTTGGGCTTTTGTTATAGAGAGCCATGTCGTCCTGTTTTAACATGGATAGAACGGGAGCCAAATATGCCCAAGTTTTTCCCGACCCGGTTTCGGCCGCAATGGTAAAAATTTTCAACTTGCGTTTTTCATTCTCTTCCATTACTTCTGTAAGAATTGGAGTACCGGCCTTCTCCAAGCTCTTAGAAGCTACCTTTCTAGGTTGGTTGATCTTACGGATGGCAGCGATTTGAACAGGAGAAGGTTTGATTTCAATTTCGTTGACACTCTTAACATATGTGTTCTTCAAATTGTATCCCTTCTTGATCTCCTTGACCATGGCTGCACGGACAGTGGGAAAAATCCGAAGTGAATCAAACGATTCGATTTTTTCAATTGCCGCTTTGGAAATCTCCAATTGCTTCTTTTCCGGTCTTTGAAGAGCCGAAAAGTTGCCAAAGGCGAAGATCTTATTTCGCTCCGTAGGCTTTGCATCGAGCCTTTGGGAGTTTCGAGACTGGATTATTTGCTTCTTAGCACGGGAATATAGACGACATTGATGATTAGAAATGTTACCAAGTCTGCCAGCAGAATTTCTCCACATGGCACTTGAAAAGAGAGTAGGCCATTTACAGAATGAAAAAAAAAATTGGTGCGAAAAAAAGGTCTTCTTATGTGAAGGTCTATTAGGGCTAAGGAGAAGAAAATGGAAATTGGATGAGGAAACTGGAGACGCATTCGCGAAAGGATACGCATTTGAAAATGTTGATTGTGCAGTATAGCTCGTAAATTTGCGGTTTCGACCTCGTAAATCTAAGGTTTCCGTCATATAGTTCAAAGCTTTGTCGTAAAGTTACCACTGTAGCCTAGATATATGGGCCGCAGGTAAACCCAATATACGGACTCAAATTCACCGTACTGCAGTTAGTTGTGGTGTACGGGTTTTGTCTCTTTCTTTCACCTTTGGAAACTGAAGTGTTATTAAATCAAAATTTATTTAATTATAAAGAATAATTTTATGCAATTTACTGGAAAGGTCAAATATTATTCTTTGTAGTCTCCGGTTTTTGTTAAGCTCGGTATTCGAAGTTCAATGAACCCACATCTGGTCCATATAGGTGCAATAGATAGTACAACAAGTACAACAAGAATAACAACAATAACAAAACAAAATATAATAAAAGATTCCAGAAAACACAAAATTTGACCCAAAAACATAAATTTGAAAAAAAATTGAAAAATTCCCCACCTTTACCTTGAAATTATCACCACTCGTAAGTTTCAATCAGTATTAAACAATCCCCGTTGGTGAACTTATCACGTGACAACTAGACCTTCTGAAAATTTACCCTCCATCAATCAAGATCTAAAGAACACCAAATGTTGAGATCCGCCGCCAGCAAGACCGTTTCTGCTTCGCGGATGCAGGTCGCATCTGCCAAGACCTCTAGCAGGACCTTCTCTCTTTCGGCAGTTCTGTTCGCTCGTCCGGTTGCTCCTCCAATCAGAATCAAGAGTAAAGTGAAGCTTGGTGGAGGTCAAAGAAAGGAGAAAGCCGCCAAGTCCGGTATGACCCATCATGATTTCAGAGATGCTGTCAGAACTCTCAAATTCGAGTCTTATGCCAAGGACCTAAGCCACTTGAACATTCCCACATTGGCAGCTCAAAGAATCTCAGAATTGAAGAACAACGTAGTCACCTACGACGAGACTTTGGACAAACATATCGAGCTTATGGGAGGGTACAAGAAATACCAGCACCATGAGCTTTTTCGTGGTCATTACTCAATTGTTTCGGATAATACCGTCAAAATCCAAGACACTTTCGTTAAGGGTCTTTCAGGACCTTCAGCATCCAACAGAGTGCATTTATCTGGCCCTAAGGGTATTGGTAAGTCCACCTTGATTACCCAGGCACAGGTGTTAGCTCATACTGAGTACGAGGGAAACGTTGTTCTTTTGCACATTGACCAGCCAGAACTCTTTGTTCAAGGTTTCTCTGATTATTTGTACAACCCAACCTTGAAGAAGTTCCAACAGCCAATGTACACCAAGAGATGGATCAAGAAGTTGCGTGTTGTCAACGAAAAGGTTTTTGAGCAAATGCCTTTGCTTAGAGACGTATCCTTTTCCAATAGACTGAACAGCTTTCAATATAAGAAAGACACCAACAACCTTCAGGAGTTCTTGGTCAACTGTCATGACTTTGGTGTTTTCGGTCCTACTGATGCATTCCAATTCTTCATTGAGCACTTGAAAGCGTACTCTGACAAATTCCCCGTTCTTTTCTCTGTTGACAATGTCAATGCCATTTTTGAAAAGCCATTCACCAAATACAACCACAAAGACATGACTCCAATCCACTACTCTGAGTTTGAAATTGGAAACTTGATTAGGGAACTTATGAGTGGAGAGTTTAAGTTTTCTAAGGGAGGTCTTTTACTTGCTGATTCGACAGACTTCGGTGAGAGCAGAACTCTCCGTGTTGGTTTAAAGTCTGAGGAGCTGGACCCCTATGCCAACAATTTGGACCACGAGGAGGCTGCCAACATGTTGAAAAATGGTGGTATTACCGACTTGTCTCTTGAGAACTTGAACAAGGACCAAGCTAGAAAGTTGATGGAGTTTTGGAACGAGAGTGGTGTATTGCAAATCAGGGATTATCCTACCAAGCCTGCTTTCACCCGTACCGAGGACATTACAGCCGGTGAAAGAGTTTACAAAGTTGGAGAGTACGTTTCTGAGATGGATAAGACCGAGATGTACGAGAAAACCCTACAAAAGACATATTTTGTCTCTGGTGGTAACCCAGGTGTGTTCTTGAAGAACAATGTCCTCAGATATTAATGTACATAGCCAAATAGACATAAGAATTCCAGGAACTTTTGGGTTATCATGGTGAAGTATTGATATAAGAGTACTTTGATACTACCACTTCATTACTATTACATAGCGCCTTTTTTTGGTAATAAAAGCATTTACCGCATTTTAATGCAATAATACCATTAAGAAAACCTAGTGTAATTAACAGTGCCGTAAAGAACATCTTCAATACCATTAAAAACATCTTCAGCACCATTAAGAACACTTCTGGAAATAATACAACACTACAACCTAAAACAAGCAATCTGCTAATGCCAGCTTATATTCTATAATGTACAGATTTTAAGTAAATAAAGTATCTTCCTCTCTCAAGTATTCTCCAATATCTCCCTGTCTAAAGGCGACGATGGCGGTGGGTTGCATGTTTTTCGTCTCAGCAGTCGACTTGGCACTTACTCCAAAACCAAGAGGAACATCATGCATGGAAAAGACAATCACACCAGCATGCTCAGGAATGTCCTCGGAAATACGTCCTATGTGAGCCTTCAAAACATGGTTTCCGTATAAAAATGGCATCTCTCCATTGTTCTTGATCCAGATCTTGTATTTAGCGTACTGGGCCAAATAAGGCAACGAAGTGATATGAATTCTGAACTTTCCGGTCTTGGTAAACTTTCCGAAACACGTTCCAAGAGCCATCAACCTTTCTCGGGAAACAGATGTGGCAAACTTGGCCACGGTCTCAGAGACATAGTACACTCTATCTTTCTGTAGTCTAAAGACATGAGGGTTTGTAGGATTATCGATCAAGAAACTGATGTTTCTGCCGATGTAATTGGCCAACTTTTCGAAAACAACCTTTGTTTCCTCCTCTGTCAAAGATCTCATTATTTGTCAAGCTGAGTGTTGGTTGAGTGTTAGATAATATTTCACCTTTTCCCTTTACCCTTAGGTCACGTGAGAGAAGAGATGCCATCTCCACAAACAGATTGGGCAAAGTTGCAAAAAAAAGAGGGGAAAGAATAAAGTCAATAGGACGAAAAGTTAAGATATTTGAAATGACGAGAGTTGAATCATTCAAGAATTTTTTTTCTTTTGGAATCGAAAATTTGTGTTCGTTTTAAAAAGTGGAGTGAAAATCATGTGGAATAGAAGAGGGTGCTAAAGAGAGATGTTCATACATAGAAAAGTGAGAATAAAATAACTTAAAATATTTAAACTTTCATAAAACTTCCGAAATTTTATTGCATTTTGGAAGCGTTTCTCTTTGTTTTCACCTCGTTTTCATAGTGTTGCCTTGAGATTTGGTAATTGGCAATAAATACAAGCATTGAAATGACATCAGAACATTTTTGTAGACTACAGAATTGGTTCGAAAAGCGTCAAAAGGTGAATTTTTTTGCGCCAATCAATGCTCACATAATGAAAACGTTCTGTAGAAGGCAGACTCTTCATCGGCTTCTTCTTCTGTGGCCTTGGCACTTCTTTCAGCCATTAATTTCTCCCTAACGTCCAAGGCTTCTGCATATGTCATCGTAGGTGGCAGAGTTTTCAAATCAGGGAAATAATATTTCATAAGCTTTTCGTCTTTGACCCACTCTTCTTGCTGGGGAGGAACAGTTGCAGATGTCTTGACCAACTTATTAAAGGGATCAACAACAAAGAAACACAAGATCTTTCTGTGGCCAGGCTTGGTTTTGTCCGCCAACTCGAAAGCGTCAACATGATGTTGGTAAATATTGGGGAAAATGACTACTCTGTCCTCTTTGCAACTCACCGAACCAGATAACTTGCGCATGATGTCGCCATCTTTGATGCCATAGAAGTATTCACAATAGTACTCATCGCCTTGTTCATAGTATGGGTCATGAACAGACTCGCGGAATGCAAGGTTGGAATCTTCGATGTTCTCAATGTCATAATAGTACAAGATGGTGGCCACTATATCCTCGTTAATGGTACCCTCTACGTGCCATGAACCACCTTCGTAGCGAGGATTTTCGGGAGTGAGCTCGATATTTGCGAGTTTGACAATGACCTTCAAATCGTCAAAAGCTGTAAGATCCAAGTTCTCGTACTGTGGGCCATTGTTCCACACCGGGGGGCATTTCTTGATGAGTTCCCGTCTCTTTTCATTAAGTTGCTTTTCTATATCATCATAATCGAGTTCTCCATCTTCTGGACTCTCATAGTCGTAAAGCTTATCTTGAATATCGTAAAATTCTTTAGCATAAGCTTCATGGCCATCTGGTACAGTAACCCTTTTATAAAACGATCCTGAAAAGATGGACAAGGAGAGATTCAAGCCAGGCAAACTAGCGTTAAAAATTTGGGCGATATCAGAGTATAAGTCTTCAAATTGAATAGGATGAAGATTATTGATGTAAGACACAAACTCGAAGCTATTGGAGTCCTTGTTCAATGTCATTAGTGCTGGAAGCCATTGGTACTTTTCAGAAACACCATGTTTTAAATAAATTTTCTTTGCCTTTTCGATTTCCGAAGAATATTCCACAGTTTTCAATTGCTGGTCGTCCAATTCCTGGGTTTTCCCGTATACTACAGGATATAAGGATGGATGTACAACGTCAACCACTAAATTCTTGGAGTTTGGATGATAATCTTTCTCAATAGCAGCTTCGAGTGCTTTTTCATTTTCTTTGAAAGAAGATTTTGTTTTTTCAGAAATGGCCTTATCACTGTGGAGCACCAATGGGTCGAAAGCGAACTTGAAGCCACTTTCCAAGAGCGATTCCTCTTTGTTCTTATACCATTGCAATTCATTGAGAACGTAATCGAAAACTTCGTTGAAGTGGTGAGTTTTCAAGTTTTGAGCTTCCAATTCTGCCTTCCATTTTGCCACAATTTCTGGGTTTTGGAACTTTTGTTCCCACTCAGGTTTCTGACGGATCTGGTTGCAAATGTCAGCAATAAGCCAATCATCAAGACATTTTGATCTCTCGCCATCGAAGAAAGCGTCAATCCACGGATGTGGGAATGGTGAGGTTTTCTCATTACCTGGTTGGGACATTGATTTTTTTAAAAGGCTCTGACTTCAAGGTTTCTTTGTATAGATGGTCAATGATTGCTTACAGACCAGTTAATTGATGCAGATCAGCTTATCTTTAGGCCAACTTAATATAATGGCTAGTTTTTTTATTTAAATGATCAATGTTGTTTTTTTGTACAGAAGGTCAAATTTCTTGCTATAACTGGTGAGTGCTTCTATTGTTGAGCCCCGCAAGAAGTATTTATACAGTGGGCCAAGGATCTTTTATATAACAAAGCATGGTTAATAGCCCCCTCAATCGTATGCAGAAGTGCAGCCAATGGGTGTACATTGGTCTACAATGACTCTTTTTCCAAGGAGGCAATTGATGAAAAAGAATTATGGAATGAGAGAGGGTTTGCCCTATAGCTGTTTCTATGGTTGATATAAAAATACACCCTTTTCAATTACAATTGGGGTTTGTAAATCTGTAACTGTGCATTGATGTTTACATTTACGAAATAGAAATTATGTAAATCATCTAATTCCAGTGAATTCTGTGGTTGAAACGCAATTTGGTGTGTTGACCAGAGGATCTTGATCTTGATCTGTGTACGGTGTAGACCATGACGACATCCATGCAAAGAGGGCCATTATTTCCCTAAAAGGAAAGACGGAAAAAACAATGGGGACCAATCAAGAAATTTTTTTTCCTAATGCAGAATTCGCGATCGAACGAGAGACTTGGGACTTGATAAATGAGTTGTGATGCATTGCATGTCAGAGCAAACTCTGTTGCAGCTGCAACTACAAACCCTGCAAGTTCTCATCGAGTAAAGTCATTGATTTCTTCCAAAGCATACCAACCAATTCCATAAAAAACCATGAAGCGAAACAAATACAGGTAATCATTCAAAAAAATCTCACAATTATCTAAAAGAAAGTCTATCAAAAGAGAATCTAATAGTTCATCTAAACTTTATCTAAGCTTCATTAACGTCATCTAAACTTCATCTGACGTCATCCAACGGGTCCAAACAATAGTCTCTTCTTGTCCAAGAGTTTATCTGAAAGTTGAATTATCCAAAACTTTCCCTCATTATCCATGTATCGTTTCAGTAGTTCATTTCAGTTCATCCACCTTGCATAGGCCATCGTTCAATTAACCCATTCCAGTCACATTCCTATCACATTCCTTCCAAACAAAAAAAAAACTCCTTTACTAAAAATCTTTTAAATTTTATAATTCTTCGTAACAAAATTTCGCTACTAAACTTGATTTCCATCACCATCACTTTACTTCCTTTCTTTCTCTGCAGACCTTGTATTAGCTGACACTTCTCAATACAGACTGCAAAACTATTCCGAAATGGTTCAAGAAAAACGTGCTAATGACCGTTCCGATGACGCCTCGTCTTCTGATCCTAAAAGAAATAAGAAGGGCGGCCCACAGAAAGCCAGAGTTTTCTCGAAGAGAGATCATAAGCCTTCGTAGGTAAGTTTTTCACCTCCTCATCGCTTGACCTTTGACCCTTTTCTGAGCGATGAGCTATCGTCAGTTCACCTTTTTACATTGTTACTAACACCCAGTGATTGGAAACCTCGGTTAGATGAAGACGGAAATGTTATCAAGACTGAACGTCGTCCAAAGAGAAAGGTGGCTTGTATGATTGGTTATTGTGGTACTGGCTACAATGGAATGCAAATCCAGAACAATCCCAACGTGAAAACGATTGAGGCTGAGATCTTCAAAGCTTTGATTGAGGCAGGTGCTATTTCTAAGGATAACTCTACAGATCTAAAGAAAAATGGGTTCCAAAGAGCTGCAAGAACCGATAAGGGTGTTCATGCTGCTGGTAATGTCATCTCCTTGAAATTGATTATCGAGGACGAAGACATTGTTGACAAAATCAACTCTCATTTGCCCCAACAAATACGCATGTGGGGGTTTGAGCGTACCAACCGCGGTTTTGACAGTAGAAGAATGTGTTCTTCTCGTATCTATGAGTATCTCTTGCCCACTCACAGTCTCCTCCCCTCTAGACCCAAAAGTAGTTTGTATAATTTGATTGAGGCCAGTAAGCAAAGCCATCCTGGTGTTCTCAGAGACGATGAGGACGCAGTATGGTGGGAGAAGACTCGTGATGCTATCATTGCTGGTGGTGTCACTGCCGAAGAGTTGGATTCTGTTTACGAAAAGACAGCAGAGACTACTTTCGACCAAGACAACGACACTATCAAGAAGGAGTACCATGATGAAAATGGTGAAATCTCCGAATGGGGACAATTGGTTAAGAAGGTCAGGGGCATTGAAAACGCTTGTAGACGTGAGTACAGAGTGAACAACGATAAACTCGAATTGCTTAGAGCGGCAATGAAGCAATACGAAGGTTCCCATAACTTCCACAATTTCACTTTGGGTAAGCATTACAAAGACCCAAGCTCAAGACGTTTCATGAAGAGCACTTCAATCTCAGACCCTTTCATTATTGAGGGAACTGAGTGGGTTTCAATCAAGATTCATGGTCAATCATTCATGTTGCATCAAATTCGTAAGATGATCTGCATGGCAGCTTTGGTTGTTCGTACTGGATGTCCTATTACCCGTATTAGCGATTGTTTCGGCCCTGCCAAGATCAATATCCCTAAAGCTCCAGCTTTAGGATTATTGCTAGAGTGTCCTGTTTACGAAGCATACAACGACAAATTGGAAGATCTGACTCACAACCCAATTGATTTCTCTAAATACGAGAAGGAGATGAATGAGTTCAAGCACAGAAACATCTACGATAAGATTTATGCCGAAGAACTTAAGGAAAATCTGTTTTTTGGCTTTTTCGAGTTCCTTGACACTTTCAAGGGTTCTGGTGCTACCAAGGAGGGCAATCACATCTTTGACTTCTTGGGTGCTGTGTTCAACAACCAAATGGAGAATAAGGAGTCTACCAAGCCTGTTGCCGATGAACAAGCTCCCGACAATGTTGACTAAAGGATCAGTGAGCTCTTAAATTATTGCTGATGCTTCAAAATTCCATGCTCTTAATTCGATGAGACAAAGCATTTCAGTGATTTAAAAACAAAGACAATAATGTTCACAGTTCTGTAAGTATTCTAGTAATCTTGTTGAATTAAATGCATGATGTAATTAAAGTAATAAAATACTCTCTTAGCCCGTATGCTTGTTTCATTTAAAGCCAGGCTGGGTTAGCAGTTGCCTTAAACCCCCTTTGTTGCGCATCTCCTGAATCAAATTGCTGCTGTTGTTGGAAAGTTGCGTCTGTGTATCTACCACTTGGGATATTTCCAACTTGACCAAGACGCGCTCCTTGTGAGAATCCACTTTGACCCATAGTCATATCCATATCAGCTTTCGCATCAAGTCCCGGGCGACCTAGTGAGATGCCAGGCTGTTGTAGACCTAGTTGAGGTATTTGCTTCTGTAATTGTCCAGAGCTATGCTGTGGCGACTTATGGTGTGGTTGTTGTTGCGACAGTTGCTGATATTGCTGCTGGAGTTGTTGTTGTTGTTGTTGTTGCTGCTGCTGGAGTTGTTGTTGCTGCTGGAGTTGTTGATGTTGATGTTGTTGTTGCTGTTGTTGATGTTGATGTTGCTGCTGCTGTTGAAGTTGGGTCTGAAGTTGTGGTTGACTTTGAAGTTGCTGTGGTTGTTGTTGGATCTGTTGTGGTTGCTGTGGTTGCTGCGGTTGTTGATCAGCTTGACCATCAGCTACCTTGTACTCCTTCTGACGCTCCTGTTGCTGGAACTTATACAACGTCCAGTCAAAAACGTAATCATATCTATAGTTCTCTCTCTTGAATAAGTCACGGAACAACTTACGCAAGTAACCATAGTCGGGTTTATCATCGAAGCGCAAGTTCTTTACGTAATTCATGTACTCCAAGAACTCACCAGGCAAACCCTTTGTCAAGACGTCATTTGGAATGGTCATTTTTTTCTCCATAATACGGTCGTACTTTTGCCTTTTTGTTGCAGCTTTCAAACCTTGCCAAGGCAAAGAACCTCTACAGAAGTAGATGAGAACATAACCGAGAGATTCCAAGTCATCTCTTCTGGATTGCTCAATTCCTAAGTGGGTGTTGACAGAGGCGTATCTGGCGGTACCGGTCAAGTTTTTGTTCTCTCTATAAGGAATATGCAAATGCGTACGTGGGTCCCTGTACTTCTTGGCCAAACCAAAGTCAATGACATTGACTTGAGAACCACGTCTGCCGATACCCATCAAGAAGTTGTCAGGTTTGATATCTCTGTGAATGAAACATCTTGCGTGGATGTACTCAATTCTACAGATGAGTTGGTCAGCCAAGAGCAACACGGTTTTGTAGGTAAACTTACGGTTGCAGTAGTTGAACAAATCCTCAAGAGAAGGTCCCAAAAGATCAATTACCATGGCGTTATAGTCACATTCGGTACCGTACCATCTAACAAAAGGGATACCTACTCCACCGCTCAAGGCTTTGTAAACTTTTGCTTCGTATTCTAATTGCGGGTGCTTGGCCTTAACATTTTCTAACTTAATTGCCACTTCTTCGCCAGAAATAATGTTTGTTCCCAAGTAAATATCACCAAAAGATCCAGAGCCGATCTTACGTCCAATTCTGTACTTTTTCCCCACTCTCAAGTCCATCATTTTACTTTCGTACTTGGGATGATGAGAAGCGCCAGGTGTATTCATAATAAGCCGAGGAAAGAACCAAAGATTCGAGGTAAATAGGAGAAAACACTGGCGGGAAAAAAAGAGTTTTCTTGCAGAGAATTGAAAGCGCAAATGAAATTCCCTTAAAGTGACGACTTATGGTCAATGGAGGGGTTAGTCAGGTGGAAGAGGATGAAATGATCTGGGCGGCGTCAAACCCTATTGGTTGTAAGATAAGGGAAAAAAAGACAAACAGATAAGGGAAGGCAACTAAGGTTTTTCTTTTATAGATGGCAGACTTCGAGATCCCACAGCGTAGATATCGAGATGATGAGGTTAGGCGGTGATGAACCGGATGTTGAAGAGGGAAAAAAATAGCCACTCTGAATCATACACAAGCGCACAGAGATAAAATGGGTATTGCACGACCCAATGGGTTGGAGGGGGAAAAAGAAAAAGACAACGGAGTTCATGCGTAAGGGTAAAATGATTATAAATTTTTGAAAAGACAAGGATTTTGGAAAATTATTTAATAGTTTTTAGAATATTGGAACTTGGTATCTTGTTTATCTTATGTTTATCTTGTGTTTTGTAATATTTGGTTGATGTGAAGTACCCGACGTTACACATTTACATGCAAGGTATGGTAACTGTTACACATGATCCAAGGAATCGAACTTAAAGCAGATGAATTTTAGTAAATGAAGACTAGAATTTTGCAATTGAAGTACCGAATTTGGAAACGTTAATATAAAATTCCTAAACATGTTATAAAGAAAGAGAAGCGTGTGTTATTTAAGTGAAGTGGGTGGGAATGGGTGAAGTGTGCAATTTCTCTGTTGGTACTGCAAGTCAGTAAACTACTACACGAGGTTTGCAAGTTATGAAACGATCGAAAGAAATAGATGGTTTTGATTAAAAGAATGGATGGATTTGATCAAAAAAATGGATATGAAAAAATGGAAAGTTGTTGATTTTATGGAATGGACTTAGGTTTTGGTGGGTTGAGAATTATTACACAATGTCAATACTTATTTCCTTATTGCTGAGTTTTTTTGGTCGTTCTTTGTTTAAGTGAAGTAAACCTTTAGCTTGAATTTAATAAATTTGTAATTTAGCTTCATTTTTTATGTGGTGTTTGATTTGGCTTGTGTAGGGTTCGTGTTCTATCGGTTCCAACCCTCAACCTTCAATCTTCAGCATTTACGATTTTCTGTGTTTCAATTCTCTTAATTTTTTTTAACTTCAACATTTGTTTTCTTTTTCTTTTCTCTTGGCATTTCTTCGTACTAGAACCCAAAACCTCTTGTTGCAGTATCTACTTGCTTCACTCCAAGGAAACTGAAATCCAGTAAGAAGTTGAGCAGTCCATTTCGGGCCTTTTTTCCTTTCGTTCAACAAAATGATTTCCGGGAATATCTTACACTAGTCTTTTAGTTATCTAGTCTTTTAGTTATCTTGTCGTGTTGTCGTGTTGTCATCTAGTCTTAAAGTCATCTTTTCGTCTTGTCGTCTTCTCTTGTCGTCTTGTCATGTCCACAAAATGGTACTAAACGCTAGAAAATTTGTTGCTAAAGCCGAATAAAATTAATAGAACTGAAAGTTTTAGATGTTATGGATGCTAGGGAGACTAAACCCATTGCTTTGTGAGGTCAGTTATTTCCTAATTTACTATTCCAAGAAGTACACTAGACATACAAGAAATACACATGAAGCGCGGCTGAATAGAATAGGTTCAACACCTAAATGAAATCGCTATCTTCTGTAATCAAGCAATATAGCAAAAATGCGACCTCAATAGTCTTACATACTAGTTGTAGTAACTATGGAGAGGAGTAGAAATTACAGCCATTCAAGGTAATAGAAATTACAACCATTTAAGGCAATAGAAGTCAAAACTAATCGAATTAATGGAAGCTTTTCTTTTCATTTTCGAAATGTTTCTACCTATTACAATTCTTATTTAAATAATTCTTTAAACATTACTTGCGTCACTTCCTTAATGTAAACATTTGTATGGCTATAACATCATATACCAAAAAACACAAAAAGGTTCGTAAAAAAAACAACTTTTAAATTCAAAACAATAAATTATCGTAAATTCATAGATAAAGCGGCTAAAACAATCGCTTAAATAAAGCAGTCAAGAAAAAACAATTTCTGTTCAACACAAGTTAAGGCACAAGTGGGGCTGAATATGCCTATTTGGGACATTAGCCCCCACTTAGCCTTCGTTGCAGTTAGACGTAAACAAATGCATAAATGAAGAAAAGAAAATGGTCCCAAATAAAGTTATGTGAATAATGACGTCAACCACGCAATTGGGAAATTCCTAAATGTAATTGGGCCATTTCTTGAGTACACACAGCCCATGCCTTTAGTACCTAGGATATGTGGACCATGAATAATGTTGTACTCAGTATGATAGTTCCCCCGAAGTGTGGGAATCACAGGCATTCAACTCAAAGAGCCAAAACGTCCACCGAATTGACTTTTATGTAAAACCGAGCAATGCAATACAAAATCACTCCGAAAAACATTAGATCTTTACCTAGACTTTTCTCAATAGGACCCTTTTTGGCCTTGTCCATCACATTGCTGCGCGTGGTTAAACCATGTCCATTCATGGATATAGGCGACATGATTAAGGTTTGGGCGGTGATGAATTTTTCTTTTTTTTCTCGAGAATGGACTTCAAATGCAAGACAATTGAAGAATACAGAAAATATGGCTTGCTGCAGGTAATTTCACCACGAGCTGGAAGGGGAAATTGTGATTTGGCGATAGTTCTCTGGCGAGAGTTCTTTGGCAATAGTTTTTTGCAATAGTTTTTTGCAATAGTTTTTTTGGCGAAAGTTCTTTGATGATGCTTCTTTGGCGATGCTAAGTGCCAATTTGAAGGAAGGTGCTTGTTGGGAATTGCTGACTAAACCGCCAGGACTCGCCGGGCCATTTATATGCCCCAAGAGGGTAATGTTCCATAATACATCAAGTTGCAAGCTGATTCAAAAATAGTTTCCAAAATCTGGAAGCTGCTATTTTTGTCCCTCGATATCGTTGTAGTATATTATCACTTCGTGTCTCCAATTGGGCCGGTATAGACCCCAATGCGGTATGTTGCTTCCCTATCCGGCACACGGTTTGCAGGTACTTCGTGTAACATACCACATCAGTGTTTCCTGATGCCGCATGCACTACCCACAATCAGAGTGGGTGCAACATCGATTAATTTCGTTAGTCATGCTAGGTTGTAACAGCCCTTTAGGGCCAACGTTACGTCGCTGAAAAGATCTTGCAGCTCAGAATCATTGGTTTTGGATCGCTCCGGAACTTGTATGGGACTGTCTGGCCAGAACGAATCGGGGCACTTACTAAGCAAAACCCATTTTTAGCGTTGCGACTTCGCCTGTGCAACACCCCTCAACTGTATCCAAGCGTCTCAACTGTATCCAAGGGTCAGTTTGGGTTACGGTTATTCAAGGTATTGGCTCCAATGTCCCTAAAAGTGCAACTTCATAATACGCCTGGCCTAAACGACAAGGCTGAATGCTGTGAGGCTGCTTAACTCGCCGCGTTCATATAAATACATTGAAAGTTCCTCTTCAAATCAAACTTTCAATAAATAACAGTTATCGTCTTGACAGCTCTCTCATTGCACAACCTGAATTAATCTCATTACAAAATGGTTTCTGTCTCCTCCTCCATCTTGCCATTGGCCGCTATTGCCGCCGTCGCTGTTGCTGGCCCAGCACCAATCTCTACCGATTCACCAACTAACATCATTTACAAGGCCACCTTTGACAAAGGTGGAATTACTGGATTCGTCAGCTTCTCCTCCACCAACGGAAGTGTCCTCGTCGATGTAAATCTTGCCAACTTGCCAAACTATGGTGGTCCATTCCTCTACCATGTTCACCAAAAGCCTGTCCCAACAGATGGTAACTGTTACGGTACTCTTGATCACCTTAACCCATACAATGGTTCTATGACTGCCACTAGTCCAGCCTATATGGAAGTTGGTGATCTTTCTGGTAAGCACGGTGCCATTCCAAGCACTTCTTACACCACTTCTTACATTGACCAATACTTGTCTTTGAACCCAGCAAACCCTGCATACCTCGGTGGTTTGTCTGTTGTTGTGCACTTGAACAACCTTACCAGAATTGGTTGTGCCAACATTACTCTGTACTCTGTCATCACCAACGCTGCTCCAAGCTTGCTTGCAGGTGTTGGTCTTCCATTGGCTGCCGGTGCTGCTGCTCTTTTGTTGTAAGACTTTTCTTCTAGTCAATATATTTTAAATGCTTTGTATACCACCAAAAAAAGAAACCGATTAGATTATCTTTCTTTGTGTAGACAAAGAGTATTTACCCTCGAGCCCAACTTATGACCGAGTTTCCTAAGGTATTCTTTCTTAAGGAAACTGGTCTTTTCGAAGTCCCACATAACCATCAGGAGCGTTTTCAACTTTGAGCCAAGTAGGTCCATTTTTCATTCCTTCCATTCCTTGGGTGGCTAGGTTATTGCCCCACCAATCAATGTCATGACCCGTAAATCTCACAAAGAAAATCAAGAGCGAACTAATAGCAACTCCCGAAGAAAGTGCTCCTGTTAGAATGTAATTGTACTTTTCCCACCAAAGCGGATACTGCCGCTTGATGTGGTACATGAAGAGAAATGACAAATAGAAACCTCCAGTGTAGTACAGTAGATTATAGGGTGCATAGACCAAAAATCCACCCAAAATCACAATTGGTTGGAAATATTTGGTGACTTTAGCTGGTCCCTTTTTCTTGAACAATGCCAAAAGTACTGCTGCAATGGCTCCCCAAAGAAAGCACCATTTAAGAATTGGATAGACGCCGCCAAACATTTTTGCAGGACCAATTTCTCCGTATTGAATGCTGGAATAGAAAAATGTATTTGCCCCTGGGCAAACAAGTCGGTTTTTTTGCCCTCCTTGACATAAATCAGGGATATTATCAAGCTGCCAATTGGTGATGGATAGTGAGACCAAAACACTGATAAACGTAGAGATCATTTGTCCTCGAAAGATTGCTCGGGGAGGAATCTTGCAATAATGAGCAAGCTTCTGATCTGTGATGTAGTTGCTTGCTTGGCTGTCTATGTTATACCCATAGGCCTTAAGGGTTATTAGAGCCAACCCTGAGTTGGGGATCGTGTAACCAATGATCAATTCAACGAGGACATTAAGACCAAAGCTGAAGCCCGTAACAGAAGCTATTATGGTTATTGGGATTAAAAAAAGAAAATTGATGGCAATGGTAAAGAAAATGCCCCATAATGGTGTTTCCAAGGGGAAGAACAAGACACAAGCAATAGCAAAAGACGCGCTCAATAGAAAAATAATCATAAACCACATACTCGGAACCTCATCATATTTTTTCATCATTTTGTAGTGCGGATCAAGGTCAAATTTGCTTTCACTGTCATGGACATTAGAGCTAAAAGTGCTCTTTACGGTGTGCCAAATATCCACGAAGCTTTGCCGGGTTGAACTCCATTCGGTTATGAAGTGATAAAGAATTGCAAAGGGGTACATGAAAAAATAAGCTCCGTATGTGACCAAGTTTGCAGCACTGAAGTATGGGGGTCCATACTGTTTATATTTGGACACATCAAACGCATGGCTATCATTCAAGATATTCTGAATATTGTAGATTTGCGCATTCCCATCAAACAATTTATTTGAATTGATCGGAAAATATCCTGTCCAATTGCTGTTTGTGTAGTACACAGCTAAAATGGTGAAAAACGCCATGAGGATTCCCAAGTACTGATTAGCATAGGTGTAGAAGGGAAGGGTCAAACAGCCCGCCAGATCAAGAATATTCCAGTCTAATGTCGGTAAAGGATTGAGTCCAAGACCATGGACTGTGCCAGTGATGTTTTCTAGGTGGACCAGGTTCGGTGATAGCCAAGTTGGCCAATTGAAAGTGGATAAAGCAGTGAAGAAGAACGAAGGGATCCAACTGTAGAGCAAACTAGCAACAAACGTAATAAAAAAGAATGAGAAGCGTGAAGCAGTCCATCCATTGATATCGGCATAGCTTTCCTTTGTTATAAGTGCTCTATTGAGAGCTATTGTTGGAAGAAGCGTTGGCCAAACAGACTTTTGTGGATAAACACAAACTTTTAACATGACGAAAGCAAAAGCAAAGCCAAGAAACTGAGTAGAAAGGGTAAAGAGGATTTGATAGGTCCAAGACACCCATTTTAGTCCATAGAATATGTCAAGTTTCATCACCACTATGTTGTAAATGGCATACGGCGTGCCGTTAGAGCACGAATACATGATGGTGGCGAGCATCATTTCTTTACTGCTCCATACGCCTGGGTTTATGTTGATAGGTCTTCCAAAAATCGTTATTATCTTGTTTTGTGGAACAACTTTCTCCCATAATTTCCCACTGGGAAGGAGAATCAATTGAACGGTGCTGGTGGAAAGAAATACCCGTGGAAGCCTATGAACAAAAAAATTGTTGATGATGCTTCCAATAGCCGTCCAGAACAATGCAATCACATAAACACGGAACGTTTCCGCTGGAACACTGGGATCATCGATGGGATCAACTATAGCTCTTACTTCTGGATAAGGAGAATGGAACGCAATCAAAACTGCCTCAAGTTTCACCTGGATTGCCCAAAATGAATTGGTGCCAGACTTATTGTTCTCTTTAATTTGCTCAGATACATGACTTTCAAATTCAGTAGTAGGAATGGTGCTCACCAACAGCTTAATAAGTCGATAATCAGACGATGGGAAGTTTACATCGTCCGCATGATCAACTATTACCTCTCTAAGTATACGAAGAGCTTCATCGACTGAGATTTCATCTATCTTTTGGGCCAAGTATTGCACATTTTTCGGAAGATTGTGTTTAGCCAGAGACAGCGACACATTGGGTAAGCCTAGACGTTCAAACACATGGGAAACTTGAGAATCGTCTAGATCCAAGTTCCACTTCAACTCGTGTTCTTCAACAGAGTCATTATCTGACCAATTGGGCCATTCCAGACCCCTATGGATGCTATCTGAAGAGGCATTACCAGGGAGCTCAGAAAGCTCTATATATGGCTGATTTCTGTCCATCTAAGGACCTGAGGCGCGAGCCAGGGTGGAAAATAGGATTCCCACAAGGAAGGAGAAACAAATTGAGTGAAAACCGGCGGCTTTTAAGCACACAGGGAGTGTTTCGGGAGTATTTGGGTGTGAGTTATATTGTTACTGGATTTGGAAAAGAAAATGCTCGTCAGGGAATTGAGGGTAGCGAGCTATTTTTTGAGAGAAAAAAGTAGCGGATTAGGAAATCGGAAGGTGGGAAAATAAGTCTTTTCCCCGTTTTAGCTAAAGATCTTCTTAGTTTGCTGCACTTCTACAATATTACCTGGTTAGGACAGTGTGTGTTCTGTAGTATATAGATAATAGGCGACTTCTGGTGGCCTACAGGAAGTTGAGCTCTGAACATCAGCTTGGTATCTGTAATCGGAATCACACGTATTCCTCTTGTTGCAATTATAGTTGTGAAGTGGTTTATTTTGGGACGAAGTGTTCAAGGTAAAGCTAAGAATAGGTTAAGTTGAGAATCAAGTGAACAGTTTAACGAGGGGAGTTGAAAAAGAGAGGAATTAAAAGAAGGAAAGTTCTCTTTATATATGTTGTCAAGTTTCATGTTTCATCTTATTCATTTAAGTTAATTGTGGTAGATCATTGTAGTAGATCATTGTAGTGGATCAGTTATTAGCTGAAGATGCAGAGAAGAGAAGGTAGAAAACAGAAACACGTAAAAGTAAACAATGGAAACAAAAACAAACGACGAAAATCAAAACAAACAATCGAAATCAAAACAAACAAACAAACAAAAACATTCCGCGAATATCTGCGCTAGCATTTCTTTGGATTGTCTCAGCCCATCTAATTACACACCATCGCATCGCATCAGACACATCTACTATCTACTCTTCACCATGAGCAAGCTCGTAGCCAACACCTTTGGTATTGGAGCCATTGGAATTGCCTCTTTTCTTTGGGGCCGGTCATCTGCACCAGTCATTGTTGAACCACCAACAGCACCCAATAATACGGGCTTGGTCAGAGGAGGTGACAATAGTAGTGGAGTGTTTGATCCAGCACAAATAAGACCGGAAGATTTCTATAAGTACGGCTTCCCAGGACCAACACACGACCTTGCAAAAGGCCAAGAGTTCATTTCTTGCTACGATCGTGCTACAAGAAACCCATCATGGGTGATAGAACACATCACCAAAGAGTCTCTCAAGAGATCTGAGGGTGTTGACAGAAAGAAGTCTGTGTTCAAGGAAGACGAACGTATTCCTTTAAAGTTCCGTGCCCGGTTGAGAGACTACTTCCGTTCCGGGTTCGATCGTGGACACAATGCCCCAGCTGCCGATGCGAAGTTCAGTCAAGTGGCTATGGACGAGACATTCTTCTTGAGTAACATGTCGCCTCAGGTAGGTGATGGATTTAACCGGGACTACTGGGCCCATTTGGAGGATTTCTGTCGTCGTCTCACGCAGTCATACGATAATGTGAGAATTATGACTGGTCCGCTTTACTTACCCAAGCAAGGAGAGGATAACAAGTTCAGAGTTACCTACGAGATGATCGGAACACCACCCAATGTGGCCGTTCCTACGCATTTTTTCAAGCTTATTGTTGGAGAAAATGTCGGAAATGAGAAGATCTCTGTTGGAGCGTTTGTATTGCCCAACGGAGTGATTGACAACGCTACTCCATTGAGCGAGTTTCAAGTTCCCGTGGAGGCATTGGAGCGTAGTTCTGGATTGGAGTTGTTGCAGAAAGTTCCTTACTTCAACAAGAAAGATCTTTGTAAGGAGGTGAAGTGTGAGATCATAGTGAGAGAGTTTCCTAAACAGATGAATAACTTGATTGAAGGCAAGCGCTAGTTTTAGTCAGGATATGATTATCAGGAAGTCAATTTCGTAATTTGCATGAAACTTGAATTTAATATTTACGAAGTTTTGACCCAATCAGAAAGATTTGATTAATTTTCAGAAAGATTTGACGTATTTTCAGGTAGATTTAACGTATATTCAGGTAGATTTGACCTTATTTCACCAAGAGTTGTCATAATTTCCCAGAATCTTCATAAGTAATAATTTTCAAGTTTTTCTTATCACGAGCAATCAAACAAATGGAATGATGGCCTTTTTTAGGTTCGGCCAATGTGTTCTCTGGTGTTCTTTTCTGGGAAATTGGGTGCAAACGGTGTCTGCAGGAGGTTATATTGTTGGACCAAATGTATCTATGGGATTCTGAAGGAAAGGGAAGTTTTTGAGTAGATGGAAAGGGAATTATTGAGTAGATGGAAAAGGAATTATTTATCAGAAGAAGAAACAATGAATTATATAAAAAAAGGCCAATTTGTTTGTTAAAGATCCGTTTTTGGCCTGTGATCGCCTATACTGAAAGAACACAAAAGGGATCAGTGAAGACGCGATAATGATCAAAAAAACCGGGTAAGAAAACATTCAAAAAGTCTTATAAAATATTCAAAAGAAATGAATATTGTGATCTGTAACCATAAAGGATATATTGATAACAGCTGGATTGAAAGAGAAGGGAGCAACGAAGGGAGCAACGAAAGGAACAGAGATATCAAGACGAAACGTGTTTCTTCCAAACACTAGAAAGTTTTTTTGACGCATGTCCTTGTTTCGACTCGTTTCCACTCTCTTTTTATTGCGTTTTCTATGATTCTACTCAGGATTCGATAATTCTTCACAACTTCCCAAGAAGTTCCCAGGAACTTTGACAAAATTTCCCCTAAAAACCCCAATTTTCCCACAAATGTTAAAAAAAACCCATTAAATCCTCAAAACTTCATAATACCAAAGAAAACCCCTGATTTATACCCTGATGGCTCATTCTTTTCTCTGAACTCCCACGTTTCAACAGACTCAATAATACATCGTAGTACACAACCAAATGGGTTTTTCCCTTACTACATAAATTAGCCAAAGCAAAAATCACACTTCCTAAAATAAATAACAAAAACTACAAAAAAAACAACAACTTTCCAATATTACTCTTCTCACAACACTTCATTACAATAACTCCAAATCTGAAACGTCCTCCTCTGCCACGGTGCAAGTTGAAACAAGTCCAAAAAACGGTTCCTCCGGCAGATTGAGATAGAGAAAATGGGTGGGTCCGGGATAAGATTTCCTAAACAAGGCAAAAAGTCCCGCGAGACCCCTACCTCCCACCGCAAAATCATTACACCAGGATCCCTCACCAAAAAAATTAAAATTCTAGTCCCTTCTCTCACTTTCCTCTCTCCCTTGTTCTCTCCATTCCTTTTTCGCGGCCCCCAACAAAACTACCGCCCTGCACAAACATTGTTGAGAGGTGCAAATTCGCAGTGGCCCAAAAAACCCCAGTGCAAGCCTTTATAAACCTCACGCAGCCCAATTATCGTTCCATCGCATCCATAGTTTTTCACCTTCTATTGTTTGGGACATCTTGGAATATATCACCTTACTTCAATTCCTGCTGTATTAGATATATTTCACTATATTTATCTGTCGCTGTGTCTGTTTTGTTGTCGTCTGAATCCTGTACCACCTTTGTGATTCTTGCCAACTAACTGTCTACCTCGACTTCCAACTTCCAACAACTTCCTTCACTAAACTTGCCAAAGTTTATCAATTGGTTGTGAAAGAAAGAAATCCCGTCTGTCTTATTTTTGTTTGGATTTGTCTGGATTTCCTGTTATTTTTTTCCCGGTTGTCTGTTTTTTTTGTGTATCCAACTCATCTCTCTGGTTACCCAAAATCGGTTTCTATTCTCTCTATTTGAAACCAACAGCCCTCCTCTTCCCCAAAAAAAGAACCAACAAACAAAGACTGCAAAATAAGTCCCAAAGAAACCAAATCAATTCCTGGTTTCAAACATTGGCCCTCTTTTTCTCTAATCGTTCGATAAGGCCAAGTTCTCCAACTTAGCTTTTTGTTTGATCGATTCTTGACTAAATTCAGTTTATTCAATTGTTCTCGAATTTTCATTTTCGAAACATCCCCACCTCTCCCCTGAATTCAGCTCCTTGAAAATTTTCTATTCCTCGCGAAATAGATAGAATTCATTCTCTGTAATCCAACTTACACTTGACTAACCATGTCGTCCGCACACCGTCCTTTTTCGCTCTCTCATGGCTCCATTGAGCACACTATCTTGGTGCCAACCACTGAGTTCTTCAAATATGCTCAATTGAAGGAACAGTTTGAGAAAACTTTGCCCGAAGTCACCGAGGGTTTCGGTTCCGACGACGAGCCAGCTTCTCCTGCCGAATTATTCGCCAAGTTCGTTGGGTTTATCGCTGCTTTGGTCGATCCTTCCGTTAAGGGCCAATTCGACGACATTTTGCCATACGTCTTGCAAGATTTCGAGTCCCGTTACTTCGGTGATTCCGAAATCCACTCTTTTGCTGCAACCTTGCTCGAAGATGACACCTTCCCAACAACAGCCTCAAAGGTCAAGGAGGTCATTAAAAACTACTTTGCTGCTGTCATGGCCGCAAAGGTGCCAATTGAAAAGTCTAGCTCCGTCTTGTTGAAGGCATCTGCTGAAAGATTGGCCAAGACTTTTGCCGTTTTCGGTGGTCAAGGTAACACTGATGAATACTTTGACGAGTTGCGTGAATTGAACGACATGTACAGCGGTTTGCTTGGCGATTTCTTGTCTCAAATTGCTTCAAAGTTGAACTCTTTGGTTAAGAACACTGAAAACGTCGACAAAATCTACACCCAAGGTTTCGATATCTTGGCTTGGTTGAAGAGCGCCGACAAAACCCCTGATCAAGACTACTTGTTGTCCGTCCCAGTCTCTTGTCCATTGATTTGCGTCATTCAATTGTGCCACTATGTCGTGACTTGTAAGACTTTGGGTGTTACTCCTGGAGAGTTCCGTAAAGCTCTTGTCGGTGCCACTGGTCACTCCCAGGGTTTGGTTACCGCTGTTGCCGTAGCTCTGTCCGACTCTTGGGAGAGCTTCTACGAAAACGCATTGAAAGCTGTTAGCTTGCTCTTCTTTATCGGTGCTAGATGTCTTATCACTTACCCAAGAACCTCTTTGCCTCCAACCATGTTGCAAGACTCTTTGGACAACGGTGAGGGTCGTCCTTCCCCAATGTTGTCTGTCAGAGACTTGTCCCGTGAGGAGGTTGAGAAGTTTATCGAGTCCACCAACAAGCACTTGCCAGTTGACAAGCACCTTGCCATTTCCTTGGTCAACGGTGGTCGTAATATGGTTGTCTCTGGTCCTCCTGAGAACTTGTACGGTTTGAACTTGACCCTCAGAAACAACAAGGCTCCATCTGGTTTAGACCAAGCTCGTGTGCCTTTCTCCGAGAGAAAATTGAAGTTTTCCAACCGTTTCTTGCCAATTTTCGCTCCTTTCCACTCTCACTTGTTGGAACCTGCCAACGAGATGATTGTGGCTGATGTCAAGCGCGAGAACTTGCAGTTCTGTGCCAAGGACTTGGCAATTCCTGTTTTTGACACCTACACTGGTGACAACTTCCAAGACAGCTCCGATGATGTCACCCGTCGTGTTATCGAGTGCATCACTCTCTTACCAGTCAACTGGGAGGCTGCCACTAAGTTTGACTCCACCCATATCTTGGACTTTGGTCCCGGTGGTGTTTCAGGTTTGGGTGTTTTGACTCACAGAAACAAGGAGGGAACTGGTTCCAGAATTATCCTCGCTGGTGCCATTGATGTCGCTGCCGACGATGAGTATGGTTTCAAGCAAGAAATCTTCAACAAGAGTGTTGGCTCCATTAAGTGGGCTCCTAACTGGTTGAACGAGTACAGGCCTCAATTGGTCAAGACTTCTACCGGTAAGGTTTTCGTGGACACCAAGTTTTCTCGTCTTTTGGGCCGTGCTCCTTTGATGGTTCCTGGTATGACTCCAACCACTGTCAACACCGAAATTGTGTCTGCCACAATTAACGCTGGTTACCACATTGAATTGGCCGGTGGTGGTTACTTCCATGCTGCTGGTATGGAGAAAGCCTTAAAGGAGATCTCTCAAAAGATCACTCCTGGCTCTGGAATCAGTATTAACTTGATTTACGTCAACCCAAGAATGTTGCAATGGGGTATTCCTTTGATCAAGGAGTTGAGAGACAAGGGTTTCCCTATCCAAGCTCTTGCCATTGGTGCCGGTGTTCCTTCTTTGGAAGTCGCTACCGAGTACATTGAAACCTTGGGTCTTACTCACTTGGGCTTGAAGCCTGGTTCCATTGACGCCATTAACTCCGTCATCACCATTGCGAAGGCTCATCCTACCTTCCCAATTGTATTGCAATGGACTGGTGGTAGAGGTGGTGGTCACCACTCTTTCGAGGACTTCCATCAACCAATCCTTCAGATGTACAGCAAGATCCGTAAATGTTCTAACATTGTTCTTGTTGCTGGTTCTGGATTTGGTTCTGCTGATGACACCTACCCATACTTGACTGGTTCTTGGTCCGCCAAGTTCAACTACCCACCAATGCCTTTCGATGGTGTTCTCTTCGGTTCTAGAATTATGACCGCTAAGGAGGCACATACTTCATTGGAGGCCAAGAAGTTGATCGCTTCTTGTTCTGGTGTTCCAGACAGTCAATGGGAACAAACCTACAAGAAGCCTACCGGTGGTATTGTGACTGTTCTCTCCGAGATGGGTGAGCCAATCCACAAGATTGCTACCCGTGGTGTTATGTTCTGGAAGGAGTTGGATGAGACCATCTTCAACTTGCCAAAGAACAAGGTTGTCGAGGCTCTTAATAAGAAGCGTGACTACATCATCAACCGCTTGGACAAGGACTTCCAAAAGCCTTGGTTTGGCCGTAATGCCAATGGTGTTTGTGACTTGGAGGAAATGACCTACCAAGAGGTCGCCAACCGTCTTATTGAGTTGATGTTTGTTAAGAGAACCAACCAATGGACTGATGTTTCCTTGCGTAACTTCTTCTGTACTTTCTTGAAGAGAGTTGAGGAGAGATTCACCTCTGAGTCCGAGAAGGCTTCCTTGATCCAAAACTTCTCTGAATTGAGCCACAATCCACAAGAGTTCACTGACAAGTTCTTTGAGTCTTTCGCTTTGGCTAAGACTCAATTGATCTCTGAGGAGGACTGCGACTTCTTCTTGATGTGCTGTGCCAACCCATTCCAGAAGCCAGCTCCTTTCGTCCCAGTCTTGGACGACAGATTTGAGTTCTTCTTCAAGAAGGATTCGTTGTGGCAATCTGAGAATTTGGACACTGTTTTCGACGGTGATGTGCAAAGAACATGTATTTTGCATGGTCCTGTTGCTGCTCAATTCACCAACAAGATCGACGAACCAATCAAGGAAATCTTGGACGGTATCCACGATGGTCACATCTCTAAGTTGTTGGAGGACCTGTACAATGGTGACAGCTCCAAGATCCCTGTCGTTGAATACTTCGGTGGTAAGACCCCAGAAGCCGCTGTCGCGTTGCCAAATGTTACTGTCGAGACTAAGGGCGATGTTACTACCTACACTGTCGGTAGCAAGGTTCCTCAAGCTGACAAGTGGCTTCAAGCCATTGCTGGTTCAAAATTGAACTGGTTGTTTGCCCTCATCTCCACCGATAGAGTCGTTCAAGGTACTAACCATGTCGCTAATCCTTTGATCAAGATCTTAAACCCAACTGCCAACACTGTTGTTGAGGTCACTCGCTCGTCTGACCCTAAGAAGATTTCTCTTTCTGTCTTCGAGAATATCCAAGGTGACTTGAAACAAGTCGTTGAAATCAAATGGGTCAATGAGAAGATTCAAATGAGCTTGATTGAGCACAGAACTGCCGATGGAAAATCTGTTGCTTTGCCATTCTTGTACGAATACCGCACTTCTGATGGTTTCGCTCCAATTGTTGAAGTTATGGAAGAAAGAAACAACCGTATCAAAGAGTTTTACTGGAAATTGTGGTTCGGCCACCAAGTCCCAGTTGACCTTGACATCGATGTTAGCCAAAAGATCACCGGTGACGATGTTACCATCACTGGTAAGGATATTGCTGAGTTCACCCATGCTATTGGTAACACTTGTGAGGCTTTTATTGTTAGACAAGGCAAGGAAACTTTGGCTCCAATGGACTTTGCTATTGTCATCGGTTGGAAGGCTATCATGAAGGCTATCTTCCCTCGCACCATCGACGGTGACTTGTTGAAGTTGGTTCACATGTCTAACGGATACACTATGATTCCTGGTGCCTCTCCATTGAAGAAGGACGATGTTCTTACCAGTGACGCAACTATCAATGCTGTTCTTAACCAGACTGCTGGTAAGATGGTTGAAGTCGTTGGAACCATTTACAGAGAAGGTGCTCCTGTCATGGAGGTCACTTCCCGCTTTTTGTACAGAGGTGAGTACACTGACTTCGAGAACACTTTCCAAAAGGTTCAAGAGGTTCCAGTGCAAATCCAGCTTAACTCAGCCAAGGACGTTGCTATTTTGCGTTCCAAGGAGTGGTTCAACTTGTCTGAGGACATTGAGTTGTTGAACCAAACTTTGACATTCAGATGCGAGTCGCTTTACAAGTTCAAGCTGGCTAATGTTTACTCTTCCATCAACACCACCGGTAAAGTCCTTTTGGAGTTGCCAACCAAGGAGGTTATTCAAGTTGGTTCTGTTGACTACGAGGCTGGTGTGTCTCACGGTAACCCAGTCACTGACTACTTTGAGCGTAACGGTCAAACCATCGAAGAGAACATTAAGTTCGAGAACGCTATTCCTCTCTCTTCTGGAGAGGAGTTGACTTCTAAGGCACCATCAACCAACGAGCCATATGCCAAGGTTTCCGGTGATTACAACCCTATTCACGTTTCTCGCGTCTTCGCTTCCTACGCTAACTTGCCAGGTACTATCACTCACGGTATGTACTCTTCTGGTCTGATCCGTGCTTTGGTTGAGCAATGGGCTGCTAACAGCATTGCATCTCGTGTGCGTGCCTACAAGGCTGAGTTTGTCGGTATGGTTTTGCCAAACGACAACTTGCAAACATCTTTAGTTCACGTCGGTATGGTGAACGGTCGTAAGATCATCAAGGTCGAAACCCGTAACGTCGACACCGACTCTCTTGTTATGATCGGTGAGGCTGAGATTGAACAACCTGTCACAACCTACGTCTTTACTGGTCAAGGCTCTCAAGAGCAGGGTATGGGTATGGACTTGTACAACTCTTCTGCTGTTGCTAAGGAGGTCTGGGACCGTGCTGACCGTCACTTTGTCGACAACTATGGTTTCTCCATTGTTGACATTGTCAAGAACAATCCTAACGAGTTGACAATCCACTTTGGCGGTGCCAAGGGTAGAAAGATCAGAGACAACTATATCCTGATGATGTTCGAGACTATCGGTGATGATGGTGAAATCCGTTCCGAAAAGATTTTCAAGGAGATCGACCACACTACTACTTCGCACACTTTCATGTCTCCAACTGGTTTGTTGTCTGCTACTCAATTCACTCAACCTGCCTTGACTCTTATGGAGAAGGCTTCTTACGAGGACATTAAGGCTAAGGGTTTGGTTCCATCTGACGTCATGTTTGCAGGTCACTCTTTGGGTGAATACTCTGCCTTGTCGTCCTTGGCCAATGTCATGCCAATTGAGTCTCTTGTGGATGTTGTGTTCTACAGAGGTATGACCATGCAAGTTGCAGTTCCTCGTGATGAGTTGGGACGTTCTAACTACGGTATGTGTGCTGTCAACCCAACAAGAGTCAGCGGCAACTTCAACGACGCTGCCTTGAGATTTGTTGTCGATGAAGTTTCCTCTAACACTGGCTGGTTGTTGGAAATTGTCAACTACAACGTCGAGAACACCCAATATGTTACCGCCGGTGACTTGCGTGCTCTTGACACCCTTACCAATGTTCTCAACTTCATCAAGATCAACAAGATTGACATTGTGAAGTTGCAGGAGCAAATGTCTTTGGACAAGGTACGTGAGCACTTGAAGGAAATTGTTTCCGAGGTTTCCCAACAATCGCTCGCCAAGCCCCAACCAATTGACTTGCAACGTGGTTTCGCAGTTATTCCATTGAAGGGAATTTCTGTGCCATTCCACTCTTCCTACTTGATGTCGGGAGTTAAGCCATTTAAGAGATTCTTGTGTAAGAAGATTCCAAAGTCTTCTGTTAAGCCTAAGGACTTGATCGACAAGTACATTCCTAACTTGACTGCTAAGCCATTCCAAATTACCAAGGAGTACTTTGAGGAGGTCTATGAGTTGACCAAGTCTGACAAGATTAAGTCGATCATCGACAACTGGGAGACTTATGAGAAAGCTTAAGTTCCTGAAGATGAAGGAGATAAACAAGAAGAAGAAGAATTCCGAGAAGCTGTAAATTTTTAGTTTAACTCGCTGGTAAACAAGCACGTGGTACTGGTTGTTTCCGGCGAAGAAATAGGTAATTGATAATTCATTATAGAAGTTCCAAAGTTCCTTGAAAAAGCTTAGTATTTAGTATTTGGTACTTTCGAAGAACCAAACTTAGGAAAGATAATTTGAAAGACAATCTTACTTCGAAGAATCTTTTCTTGATTGGATTCATCATCATGTTTCGATTAGTGCACCATGTTTTGATGGAGCACCCAGTTTTGACAGAGTTTGTAAAGAGGATCTACCGGTTATGGCCCTTTTAAGTTCAATTTGCGAAGAGAAGAAAAGAAGGGCATTCGGTTATGCCTTGGATGCCTTGGACAAGCGTGATTCACGGAGGGACCTTCTTCCTCTCTCATGTCCTTTAGATCGCCGAAGTCAAAGGACTAGAGATGTTCACGGGAGTGAACTTTTGCGGCAATGAAACTCTTCTAAACCGAGACTTGAGTTTTTGCGAAACCAACTCCATATCTAAATGACGGGTCAAATTGATTCTAGGAATGCATCCAATATAGTGATCCTCATCAAGGTGGATATCCAATGGATCTTGGGTGTGACAACCAGGAGACAAGGAGAGACGGATGGAATATTTCTGTCCACCAGGACTCGAAGGATCACCAGCTGCATATATCTCAAAGACAATCTGTGATAGGTAGTCAAGTTCAGGCAAGGCGTTCCGTGCTATCTTCATAGGCAAATGAGCACCATAGATGACGTTCAACAAGGTATAAATGTGGGACTCTTTAGTGAAATAGTTGACCACTGAAGCATTTCCGTTCTTCTTCATGTCGTGAATATCCGAGAGAATTTGCTTTGCCAATGGCAAAGAAGTGAGAAGACCAATGTCGAGTTTCTCTTCATCCTTGATTCCATATTCTTGTGGACAAATGAAGTCGAAAAGAACTTTAGATAACCGATACAACTCACGCAACCGGGCAAACGTTGGATGATCAAATGGGTTTTCTGGTGCCTTCTTTGAACCGCTCTTTTTCTGGTCATCGGATTTCGAATTTTCATCTCGGGAATCTTTACTATTAGCTGACGACAGTTGGAGTACCCAGCCCAAAGATCCAGCAGAAAGATTTGTTGCCGAAGTACTCTGACTCGAAGAGCTATTTTGAGAAGGTGCTGATTGTGCACTCTCGCTGGGGATCCGGAAGTTATTCATCGCTAGGAGATTGATAGGATACTCACTGACAAGGCCAGAGGAGTTCACTGTGCCGCCACAAGTAGCAGCCAACCTTTCAATAAGCTCACTGTTATCAGGGTCGTACAGAAATACTTTCTCCAAGAACGGCCTGTTATGCAATGCATCGTATTTCATAGTGTCATACAATTCAGAAATCTTTGATGGGTGGGTCTTTTCAACAGTTGTAAACTCTTGAAATAACTTATCCCATCTTTCTTTGAACAAGTATGGATCCTCTCCGCAACACCAGTATTCCTGGAAGGTGTTGACGTCCTTGTGTTCAAAGTTATAGGTCATAATTTCACGATGGAAGTTCATCAATTCGCAAACACGCTTAATAACTTCAAACGGTTGTGGCATTTTTGGAGGCCATGTGAATTGCAGAGGAGCTTCTGCACCTTGTCTCAAAAGTGGCTTTAACCGTTTTTTGACCTTGTCCATCAAGTCCTTAGCTGCATTAGAATCATCCAAGAGATCTTTACGGATAATGAGGAAATCATCGGGAAGCGATTCAAGACCAAGCATAGAACAAGTAGCTAAGTGAGCACTAGCGATGACTCTACGTTCCGAAGACGTATAGACCTTGACGTCTTTCAACGCGTCTCTGCTCAACAATTTAATGTTTTGTCCCATTTGCTCTCCGACGTCAGATGCTTGGAACCGAGCCGAGTGAGTTGGCTCACCACCCCATTTAAGAATGAATTGAACCTTATCAACAACTTCAGGGTTATCGGCATTGAGAGAAGGTTTCAACTGGATTTTAGTACCAGGGAAGTTAATTTTCTTTTCCAAAGCACCACGCAATTGTTTGAGTTTCTTCAAATCCTCGAGCTGCTTCTCTTCAGCGATTTTTACGGTTTCCAATACAACTTGTAAGTCAGGAACGGCACGGATGATCACTTCCTCTTTGTGTCCCTTCAATAAGGAAATGAACAAAGGAGATCTGAAAGAGTACTTGAATTTCTGCTTTGGTGTTCTATCAGCATGTCTAATGACCGAAACGCTACCCTTGAAGACCCATTTTTGTTCTTTCTCTTGGAATTGAGACTCGTTCTGGGAAGTCTTAGGAATTTTTGTCTTGATAATATCTCTATCTTTCTTTGCTTCGATGAACATTGTCCGCAAGATAGACGAGCATGCATCGTAGTATCCAGTGTTGTCTTTTACGAAGGAAAAGCCATTGACATCAATGACGTAACTCTTTCCACCGACACGCAAGAGATCAAAGCCACAGATAGTCTGTTTGAAAATCAGACAGACGTTACGGGCCATTCTTTTCTCATCATCAGTAAGTTCAGTGACGTATCTAATTTCCTTTCCATGAGTATTTCTACGCACGATGCCATCAACAACAGGAGATTTACGTGTTTCGGCATGGCAGAATTCAGTTCCAACGGTGTATGCCTTGACATCTTCGAAATTGTCGGTGTCCATGAACTGTTCATAAATGAAAGAACCCTCAGTTCTAGGCGTGGTCAAAGTAGGATCGAATTCCGAGGATTTGTTTCCGATCTTACGGAAAAGCCTACGACCTCCACCACCGGTTGAAATTGGATAGTATATGTAGACGTTGTGGTCCTCACCGTCAACGGGTTTTTCAACAAAAGGCTTTCTTAATATCTTGCCATCGACAGAAAGAGTATCTTCATCAATCATTTTCCAATCTGGTTCAGACTGGTCAGTCCACGAGTTAATAGTCAGCTCCGGGATTCCAACATCGAGTAATTTTCCCCGAAGTTCCTTGGTGATACGTGGGCCATTGTCTCTACTGATTTCCAATCTATCCGGAGTTAGAACACCAGCATGATTCAAGATGCTAAGCACAAGACGTCTATCCCAGAGGGCTTTCTGTAATACCAAGTCATTGAGCATGAATGGTTTACGGTAGTTGACATAAGCAATGGCTTTATCGAGAGGAAAACCAGCACTGAAGAAACTGATGAGGAAGTCACATGTGGGCCAGTTTTCAATTGCTTCATCCAAGATGACTTTATCACCGAAAATGATTGTTTCAAACTCTCCATTTTCAATTAATCGACTCAAAATCCGCCTACATGGTTTGGACATCACTTTAGCATCCATTGCACAGACACCAATCTTTCCAATTTTCTGGACAGTGGAAGTCTGAGATACAGAAGCAGAAGCAGAAGCAGATGTAGACATTTTGGAAGTCGACAGAGAATTCGAAATCGACTTATTAAGTTTAGGCATAGCAGCTTCCCATGATGAGATGGAGTTAGCCCTGGAGAAACCTTTGGACAAGGAAGATTCCGAAGTTGCATTGATTTGGGAAAGATTGTCTTGGGTCAAAAGAGCTGAAGACTCATTGATAGCACTGAGAGAAGTTCGACGAGGAGAACTGTTGGAGGTTCCAATACTGGAGACGATTCCATCCTTCAGTTCTTCAGCACTGGTCTTTGGAGCAAACGATTCAAGCATGGGTGCTAAACAAGCAATGGCTTTTTCTGTTTCGACTTCGTCATCGGAAGTTAAAAGAAGTGGCGACATGGTGAGGCTGCTTGCTTTCAGGGAGGCCGGAACTTGGGGGGCATCCATATTCGGCGATATTTATTAGATAACGTGGGCGATGGGCTTTGTAAATTAGAGAAGCGATAGGCATCTGCAGGGTATGAGATGATAACGCATGGGGGATGAGCGGAGACGAAGGGAACTTTCTAAGGGAAAAGTTTTGTTAAAGGGGTAAGGAATATTTTGAAATGGAATCTTTCAGGGTTTTTTTAGAGTTTTTTCAATTATTTTTAGTAAATTGGAGTAAATTGGGTGGGTGTAGGTTGTCTCATGTGAGTGTTATCGAGCATAAGGCAGGGCAAAGGCAGGGCGAATGGAGGGCGAAGCTTGTAGGGGTAGAGGGCCGAAAAAGGGCAAGAGATGGAGAAGAGTAAGAGAAAACAAGGGAGAAAAGATTTTTTTAATCAGGGAGGATTACTGGAATAGGAAATGTTTCCGGATACCAAGGAACAAATGATTTATTTTGTTTTTCGGAGTAGCTGGGCACAGCTGGGCACAGCTGGGTAAAGAGTCTATGGTAGAGACAGTCAGCAGATAGAAGGAAGAAGGAAGAAAGAAGAAAGAAGAAAGAAGAAAGAAGAAAGAAGAAAGAAGAAAAAACAAAAAGAAATACTTGAAACAAAAATTTAACATTAATAAATAATAAAACAATCCTTTCCTAACTTCAATCTTCTGTTTCGTAGCTCCCTTTCTTAGCTCTATCCCGCTTCTCTACCGCCATACTGTCTCCACACTTGACCTACTCAACCCCAAGAAATACTTCCTCCTTTAAGACAACTACGGTAAAATCCTACATTGGAGAATTGAATTTCCTAAATCCAATCGATATATTGATAAAACTGTCATATTTCGAAAGAAAGTTTTAAACATTTTGACTGGTTCTACTAGTGTCAGAATTCTTCTAGTATAGTCTTCTACTACTACCACCAGCGTCCATGTTCTCCAAAAGAGCTAGACTCAGACTAGTTTCGTCTCGATGCTTACAACTATCTAAAAGAGTAATATCAACCAATTCTACAAAGAAACAAACTTCTCGCCTTTTCCGGAAACGGAACGTAGCGGTTGTTTCTGCCTTACTTGTGGTGGGATCTTATGCCACTGTAAGCCTGGCAAACCACTATAGATTGGATAGTGTGCCTTCATCATTGGCAGGTTCGAATTTACAAAAACTCGTGGGTTCTGCCTCGACATCACGCACTGGCTCAGCTGCTTCTCGCGCAATGTCTTCACTGAACTCCCTCGATAAGCAGTGCTTTCTGTCGGCAACAAGTTCGGTGTTCCACAAGGATGGTGCGGGCTCGAAACTGAACAAACATGAAATTGAACATCTCAGTGACGATAAGATCAACAGCCAACTCAGACAATACGAAGAGTCGTACATAGTCAACAGGGGTAAAGGTGTGACCCGTTATGATGTGAGCCAGCTTCCTTCAAACTCGCCCATCGAAGACGATAGAGCCGAAGAAATCGTCCAGGTTCCTATTCTTCAGGATAATAACATCAAAACTTCCACAGATTGGATGTTCTTTGGTGTTTATGATGGCCATGGCGGTTGGACCACTTCCACAAAGTTAAGAGATCAATTGATTCTGTACATCATCCAAGAATTCGGTACTATCTTCAAACCTGCCAAGGAAGATAACTTGCGTTATGTACCTAACAGTGCAACAATCGACCAGGCCATTAAAAACGGGTTTTTGAAACTCGATCATGATATTGTCACTAAGAACATCAAGAGCCTCTTGAAGGAGAGTAATAAAGCTAAAGCTGCAGAATTATTGATGCCTGCATTGTCTGGATCTTGCGCCCTTCTTTCATTTTACGACACAAACTCGAAGATGCTTAAAGTTGCTGTCACTGGTGATTCACGTGCAATTCTTGGCTCCTATAAGGACAATCGTTGGACTGTCAGACAATTGAGCATTGACCAAACGGGATCTAACCCATCTGAAGTGGCCAGAATCATCTCGGAGCATCCCGATGAACCCAATGTGATCAAAAATGGCCGTGTTCTTGGCTCATTAGAACCTTCAAGAGCTTTCGGTGATTGTAGATACAAGTTACCCGGTTACATCCAGAAAGAAATATACCAACAATTTTTCGGAAGAAGACTTCCCCTGGATTTGAAGCTGCCTCCTTACGTCACTGCCGAACCAGTCATTACTACCACTAAAATCTCCCCTGAAAACAATGACTTCCTAGTGATGGCTTCTGATGGTCTTTATGAGATGCTCTCCAATGAGGAAATTGTCGGATTGGTTGTGAAATGGATGGAAAAGGAGAAAATGGTCAAGCCTAAAACTTCCTTCTGGAGTTATTTTGGCTCTGCCGAGAAGGAGTTGCCGCAAGTTGCTGATGTCACAAATGACAGATCCAGCAAACAACCTTTTAGAAAAACAAAACAGCCTGGTCACGGAAGCTTTTTGCTTGAAGACAAAAACGTGTCCACACACTTGATTCGCAATGCCTTGTCGAATGGCGGTTCGCGTGAACAAGTTCTGATGCTATTATCTATCCCAGGTCCTTTATCACGTCGGTACAGAGATGATCTTACCGTTACCGTTGTCTTTTTTGGAGCAGATCAACAGCATGATGATAGTGGAAAGTTAGAGATCAATGCCCAAGCCACCCTTGGAGGTAGCTCCAGCAAACCCAAGTTGTAAGGCTTGTGCAGCCACGAGAAATGTCCCTATGCTTGCATTTTTTCCCTTTAGGGGAGCATGGTATCTAGGTATAAAGGTACAGAATTATCTTAGTAACTAGATTATCCAACATTCAGTGTAATTTTGCAAGATTTCCTTGAATCATTACGTCTTTGAATTGATCTTTTGTTGATATTATTTTTGAATGGATCTTTCGATGAATGTTTCCCATATTGACCATTTCCTTTGCGACTACTTACTTCCTGACTGCTTTTCCTTGAAATAATATTTTGTAATTTCTTCTTGAATTCATCATTTGTAATTTCTTCTTGATTTCATCATTTTTGACTACTTCCTTTGTGAATTCATCCTTGGTAGGAACAACATGAGCCAGTTTCCTTCAAAAAGGGAAATTTCTTCAGAAAAATAACTCATTTCAGAAAACTCAGAATCTTGTTTACTTTTGGTTTTTTCCTCATTGTTGAAATTCAAATTCCGATCGAAATAACTTGAAATTTCACCCTCTCAATATCTGGACCTGGGGAGGACACCACATCGCCTACAACGACTGCATCATTGAACCCCAAAACAACCGGAATATGGAAACATTGGACCCAAATGAAATCTTGGATTTCCGTACCAAAGAGGAATTGTCAACACCCGCCATCGAAGAACTCAAGGCGGAGATTCTAGAGCCATCACACAGGCTCACTTGGGACCTACTAGACTTGGTCCAGAGTGTTCCTGAAATCGACCGAAATGAGCTCTATGACGACTTGTTTATGATCCCTGAGCCATTGTGTAGAACCTCATACCGACTGAAAAGAGAAGGAATTGATGGCAAAGTGGTAGGCTTCAAAGAAGAGGTTCGTCTTGCAGATCTCGACAATGCCAACGCTACCAACTCGCTTTCTATCAACCGAAAAGTTGGATCCAAGCAAAACACAGTTTCTGGAAAATCGGGTTATTTGCCGTTCCAGCCTGGAGGATTGTTGAACCAGTCTTCTGCCAACCAGACCCTTAACAAGTACAGACAGAATGACTTTGAGTACTTACACAGAAACAGCGCTGGGTTGTTCGATGTTGCGCCGGGAATCAGTCGAGGCTTGAATTTAGAAGCTTACAATGCCAATGTGGACGATGTGATTGAATTAGATACCGTTGCTGGAGAAGAAACCACTGGAGCTGATTCCCAAAACCTGTTACTCAAGCTGTTGCGTCTTGGAGATCCAGAAATCATTGAATTTGCTGAAGAAACAGGCCTCGGGATCCCAGAACTTGACGACTTCGTTCCCTCTGACTATCGTTCCATGAAAGAAGAAATGGATGCCCAAATCAACGTGAAGAATGATTGGGCCCATATGGTAGATTTGAACCATAAAATCGAAAACTTCGAAGAAGTTGTCCCCAGCATGGCTCGTGTGTGGCCTTTTGAACTTGATACCTTCCAGAAAGAAGCCGTCTATCATCTTGAGCAAGGTGATTCAGTTTTTGTTGCAGCTCATACTTCTGCTGGTAAGACCGTTGTTGCAGAATATGCAATTGCAATGGCGGCCAGAAACATGACAAAAACTATCTATACTTCTCCCATCAAGGCTTTATCCAATCAAAAGTTTAGAGACTTCAAGGAAGCTTTTAAAGATATGGATATTGGTTTAATCACAGGAGATGTCCAGATCAATCCAGAAGCTAACTGTCTCATCATGACTACAGAAATCTTGAGGTCTATGCTATACAGAGGTGCTGATCTTATAAGAGACGTCGAGTTTGTTATTTTCGATGAAGTGCACTACGTTAACGACATTGAGCGTGGTGTTGTTTGGGAAGAAGTCATCATTATGCTTCCTGACCATGTCAAGTATATTCTTCTCTCGGCTACAGTACCCAATACGTTTGAATTTGCCAATTGGGTGGGTCGGACCAAAAGGAAAGATGTGTATGTCATTTCCACTCAAAAAAGACCCGTCCCGCTTGAAATCAACATTTGGGCTCAAAATAAGCTTTACAAGGTTATTGACGCTCAAGGAAAGTTCAGTGAGATCGAAATGAGCAAACATAGGGATGTTCTAAAGGGTGACAGCAAAAATGGTCCTCCTAGCGCAACAATGGGCTCTGGATCCAGAGGTGGACCCGGAGGTTCTGCCCGTGGTGGTAACCGTGGCGGAGGTGCTCATGGAGGAAATAGAGGAGGTGCTCGTGGTGGCAGGGGTGGCTCTAGAGGAGGAGGAGGGGGAGGTAATGCTCTATCTCAAGGAAGAAATGGTTTCGCCCGAGACGGTCCAAACAAAAGCACATGGACATCTTTGGTTCAGTATCTCAGTCAAAAGAAACTTTTGCCGGTTGTCATTTTTGTGTTCTCGAAAAAGCGATGTGAGGATTATGTTGATACACTTGGCGGAGTGAGCTTCACCAACGCCAGGGAGAGGAGCGAGATCCATATGTTCATTGACAGAGCTGTTTCTCGTCTCAAAAAAGAAGATCGTGAGCTTCCTCAGATCTTGAAAATCAGGGACCTTCTTAGCAGAGGTATTGCTGTTCACCATGGTGGTTTACTTCCTATTGTCAAGGAGTGTATTGAGATCTTGTTTGCGAAAACGTTGATTAAGGTCTTATTCGCAACCGAAACCTTCGCGATGGGATTGAATTTGCCCACTCGTACTGTTGTATTTGCCGAGTTGAGAAAACACGACGGTAGAGACTTCAGAAATTTGCATCCAGGTGAGTTTACTCAAATGGCGGGAAGAGCAGGAAGAAGAGGTTTGGACACAACAGGAACAGTCATTGTAATGTCCTACAAATTGCCACTTCAACCAACAGACTTTAAGGAGGTAACTCTTGGTAAACCTTCCAAGCTTCTGTCACAATTCAGATTGACATATAACATGATTTTGAATTTGTTGCGCATTGAAGCATTGCGTGTGGAAGAAATGATCAAACACTCTTTCAGCGAGAATTCGACACAAACGTTATTACCTGAGCACAAGAGCCAGGTGGACAAGTTGAGTCTTGAATTGGAAGGAATCAGAATCGAAGAAACTGAAAAGACTGAAGAATTTATGGAAGGTTTTCAGCTCATTGAGCAATACAAAGAATGCTACTCCAATATGATTACTCAGATTCAGGAGTCTCCATCTGCCAAACAAATTCACCCAATGGGAAAGCTCTTTATATTTCAGGATATGGATGAAGTTGTGAGATTTGGTTTCTTGCTCAAAAACGACATCAGTGGTCTGAAATTTGTTTTTTTGACGTTCAACCATGGTGCAAAATACGAAGATGCAAGCAGGGCCATTGGTGCCCCATACTTACCTTGCAAACAGTATCTCAAGCGTTTTTTTCCTCCGATTGAGTTCTGTGGAGACTTGAAAATCACATCGGTTCCCTACAGTCACGTTCAATTCGTCAGCATTTATTGTTGCAACTTGAAACCCTCTCTAATAATTAAAAATGATGAGAAAACTGTCGAAGAAGCGACAAATCTGTTCAAAACAGCCATCAGATTCCAATACAAGCCTGCAGAAGCAAGGTACAAAAGTTCTGTTCAATACTCGCTTCATGAAATCATGAACAACAGGGCCAGCCTTCTTGAGAAAATCGAGGATAATCTCGCCCTTCAGACAATCGAGTTTATGGAAGTATACGCACAGTTGCGTAAACAAAACAGTCTCAAGAAGAACATCGATTCCTTGAAGCTCCTCCTTTCCGATGAAAATTTGGAGCTTTTACCTGACTACAACCAGAGGTTGGAAGTATTAATGGAACTCGGGTTCATTTCTTCAAACCAGACGGTAATGCTCAAAGGACGTGTGGCATGTGAAATCAATTCCGGATGGGAATTAGCTCTCACGGAGCTTATTTTGGATAACTTCTTAGGAGATTTCGAAGCAGAGGAGATTGTGGCACTTTTGTCTTGTTTCGTTTACGAAGGACGAACAAGAGAAGAGGAAGATGCACCCATGACGCCTAGGCTCGAAAAGGGAAAAGAGAGGATTCTACAAATCACTGAAAAGCTTCTTGGAAAGTACCTGGAACATAGGGTTTCTGTAACTCAAGAAGAAGAGGAGTTTTCAGAACGCAAAAGGTTTGCATTAATGAACGTGGTGTACGAATGGGCGCGTGGTTTACCATTCAGTGAAATTATGAAAATCAGCGTGGAGCTGGAAGGTACTATTGTGCGTGTAATTACACGTTTGGATGAGATCTGTCGCCAGGTCAAGAATGCTGCGTTGATTGTTGGCGACTCGAAGTTACATTCGAAGATGTCCGAAGCGCAAGAGCGCATCAAGAGAGACATTGTCTTCTGTGCGTCGCTTTATATATAAGAGATTGAAATGAGGCGAAGAATACCAAGGATATTACTGTGTTCTCTTTTGATTTTCCATTGCAATCTTGAGAATTCCAGTTGGAGAAGCATAGATTTTATCCCAAAGCCTCTCGGTGACTTTTGTGTGGCCATATTTCGTGACAAGAATTCCAAGCATGGTGTAGAAACTACCGATGGTATTCAAATCAGTATCTGAATTGTGGACTGTACTTCGTCTTTCACGACATCTGATTTTGGGTTTTCGGCGAAACGGAATCACGGCCTCTGAGAGCGAGTGACGCACCATGAATTCTTTAACAAGGTTATCTTTGTTGAAGATCCCGTCAAGGGTGTATTCTAGTTCGTATTGAGACAGGGCAAGATAATAGTTATCAATGAAGACAGTAGAGACGGAACAGTTAAGATCAAAGAAATTGCGGCCGAGCTGGCGGAGTTTTTCCTGAGCAATGAACATATTTTCATAAGGTATTGGTTTTTCCTGAGCTTCAATTTTCATAGCAGACACCCAAACGTCAAGATGAGAGCCTCCACAGAGCACAGCTATTGATTCTGGGAGCAGTAATTGGAGGTCAGTACCCAAAAACCGCAGAAAGAGACCAATACGATCTTTTAATGTGTGTTCGATATTGTGTTCTACTGCAAGCCTTTCCCACAACTTAAGGTATTTCTTGTTGAAGATCCATTTGTTAGCTGAAGAGGCAGGTTGCACTTTGGAAGCAGCGTTTTCGTATAACCGAAGCGGAACTTGAGTTTCTGATTTCAAATTCGATAGGCTAGAATCTAGCTGGTATATGCGAGAATATAGAAGAAATCTCTCTCTGTTCAGCACAGTTTCTGTGATCGAATGGAGCTGTCTTTGAAAGAATCGTAGCGTCTTCATGGGAGTATCAAATGCGTATTAAAGGGATATAAATATACAAAAAGCGGTGGCGCGCTATACGTTTAGTGCATGTGATAATATAATTTGTTATTCTCAGGCCCGGGGGCATGGGGTTCTTTTATAGTTTTTTGATGTTGGCAGAAGTAGATTATGGGGATCAGAATAAGGACGGGAAGAGGTATAGAGAAGAAGAAACCAAAGAAACGAAAATGGATGGAATTTAAAAGAAAAAGGATTTGAGACTAAAAGAATTTGAAATAAAATTAATTCAAACGAAAAACTCGTAATAGAATATGACCAGAATCATTGTCCATTGACCAAATGGAATGATAAGACATAGGGAAACATCATACTTCTTCTGTTTCTTTAGGTTATTATAAAACTTAATAAATTATAAAAGATTGAATTTTGGAAGCTAATTTGATTATAAAAGATTCTTTTCAGTTAAGATTAGTCTTACTATTAATGACCAGTATCTATGTAGTACTGATGTACCAGAGATGAGACAAAACATCACCAGCATTGAAAGATATACACGGAAGAATCCGGAACCGGTGGCAAAAATGCCCCTGTCCTAAAAAAATATAAATAGTCGCGTTTATTCCCCACAAATGTTTTCTCGATCGCACCCAGTTCCCCTCGAAATGCTCTCCTAATGTCTCTCTCATGAACCCCATCGTCCTCATCGACCTCATCGGCAGCACCGCATCACATCAACAAAACATCTTCTTCTGCACCAATGTCATCGAAAACAAAGAAAAAGCCAGCAACGACATCGGGTAGTGCTACCACCACAGAAAAGAAATTCAAACTTCCCAAAGCATTAATTGCCAGACCAAACTCAAAGGGTGCCCTGGTGGTGGTACTTAATCATGAGTTAGCTGAGGCGCTTGATCTCCAAAAAGGTGGTTTTGCTGTTGTTACCAAGGATACTGGTGCTGCAAGTGTAGTTGCTCTTGTTGAAATTTCCGAAGATATCGAGCCATGTGAGGTTTTAATCCTGAAACCGTTACGTTCCTTAGCAGGCATTCTTTTGGGTGATCGCTTAACGGTAGCAAAACACAAGAGTCCGATGGCATTTGCATCTAAGGCTTATGTTAATGTCATCGAAAAGAATGAAGGTTCGGAATTGACCAATAATGGCTTGAAAAAAGCTTTAACAGACGCTGGAATTCTCCACCCAGGTCTTATCATCTCTTGGAAAGATCATCTCATTCAAGTGGTTGACATTGAAACACAAGGCAAAGGTTCTGTGGGATCGCTGGAATCTGTTGCATCTTTGTCATCCAAAATGTCTCTGCTTTCACTTGACTCAAACTCCGAATCCTTATTCGTCAGTCCTCCGCATTTGTTCATAGGAGCCTCCGAAGTGGAATTAACCTCAAATGTATTTGATACTTCCCAATACCCTCGTGTTTCTCGTCCGGTGAAGTTCGACCAGGTTGGTGGCCTTGATACTGCCATTTCCCTACTCAGATCGACGGTAGAGTTACCTCTTCATCACTCAATGCTCTTTCTGGATTTCGGGATTTCTCCTCCCCGAGGAATTCTCCTACACGGACCTCCAGGAACTGGAAAAACCATGCTTCTTCGATGCGTGGCCCATGAATGCGACGCCCATGTCTTGACAGTCAATGGTCCACTGATTGTGTCAAAATACTTGGGTGAAACTGAACAAGTTCTTCGAGACTTGTTTACTGAGGCTTGCAAGTATCAGCCATCGATTTTGTTCATGGACGAAATCGATTCTTTAGCTCCAAAAAGAGGCCAGGATGATGCCATGGAGGCAGATTCTAGAGTAGTGGCTACCCTCTTAACTATGATGGATGGCATGGGTGATTCTAGCCGTGTTGTTGTTGTTGGTGCAACTAATAGACCTAATTCCATTGACCCAGCTTTAAGAAGACCTGGCCGTTTCGACCAAGAAGTTGAGGTTGGTATACCAGATGTGGACGCTAGAAAGGACATTTTGACCAAGCAGCTTTCCAGAATGAACGCTTCAAAATGCGCTCTTTCGCCAGATGAAATCCAGGCAATTGCTTCAAAAACCCATGGATATGTCGGTGCCGATCTTTCTGCTCTTTGTAGAGAAGCTGTCATGAAGACAATTACCAGAGGCCTTTCCATAGGGGGAGCAGGTACTAGCATAGCAGCTCTTGCTGCTTCAAGGGCTTTCAAGGAGCTCGATGGCTCCATTAAGGTTGAGGTCGGTGATCTTGAGGCAGCATTGGCTGATGTCCGTCCCTCTGCCATGAGGGAGATCTTTTTGGAAATGCCCAAGGTTTCATGGGATGACATTGCCGGACAGCATGAGTTGAAACAAAAGCTAATTGAGGTTGTTCAGTTGCCACTCGAAGCAGCAGAATCTTTTACTAAGTTTGGTATTTCCGCACCCAAAGGTGTTCTTCTTTATGGTCCTCCCGGCTGCTCGAAAACTCTTACAGCCAAGGCTTTGGCCTCAGAATCAGGACTCAACTTTCTTGCAGTCAAGGGTCCGGAAATTCTCAACAAGTATGTCGGAGAGAGTGAGCGTACCATTCGTGAAATCTTCCGAAAAGCTCGTTCAGCCGCTCCTTCGATTATCTTTTTTGATGAAATCGATGCTATCGCTACAAGCAGAGAAGAGCTGCTGACCCTGGCTTCTCAGAACGTGCTTACGTCATTACTAAATGAAATTGATGGTGTTGAAGAGCTCAAAGGTGTTGTTGTTGTGGCAGCAACAAACAGACCTTCAGAGCTTGACGCTGCCCTTTTACGTCCCGGGAGACTTGATAGACACATCTACGTTGCACCTCCAGATAAAGAGGCCAGAAAAAGCATTTTACAGAAGAAATGTGACAAGTTCGATGTTGATGGCCTGGATGAGCTTTTTGAGTTTTTGGCTGAGGCCACAGAAGGCTGTTCTGGAGCAGAAGTTGCTCTTTTATGTCAGGAAGCAGGTCTTGCCGCCATAAAGGAAGACAAGAATGCACAAAAAGTTCTTCCAGTTCATTTTGAACATGCATTGAAGGGAATTTCGAGAGGAATAACTCTTGAAATGATTGACTATTACCAAGAATTTGCCCATAGAAGTGGATTATCGATGTGATCAGTGTTGCTTGGAGGGAGTAACTTAAACAAAATGAAAGAGACTGGAATAACAAAAAAAGACTTTTTAGGAACCAGTGGCTCTTTTAAAAGTAAATTAATTTTCATGAAGACATGAAATTTCATGATTAACTTGAACAATATCAAAATTCATATCTTTCAAGAAATCCACAATCAAAGCATTATCCTTTATTATTCATCACCTGTATTATCATCCTATGTCTGCTTGCAACCTTCCTCCAACTCCTTCTCAAAGTCCTTAGGCAAGTCTTTGGAGTTGAAGTCCAAGCCGTTGGAGCCGCCAACACCTCCAAAACCAGGAAAGTCGTTTTCTTCACCAACCAACTCTGTAGGTGGGTTGCCAAGTTCTTGGAGAGACTCTAGTAAAGCATTAATTTTTTCTCTGTGATCCAAGTTTTCGTTATCGTAGCGTGGGCCTTCAAACACGGCCAAGATCTCGTTTGTAATTTCATATTGTTTGGTATAACGTTCGTGCTCTTCGGCAGATAATTTACCCTTTTGCTCGGTAAGATATGTGGGGAACTTAGTGTTGAGGTCCTTAATTGGTTCGAATAAGACGTCTTTCGAAGATAACTGTTCCAACATGTCGGTCAAAAGCTTTGACATGTCAAAGTCTCCATCATTGCCACTACCGAGGCCAGCCAAGAGTTGAGTAAGCATATCCTCTGGGTTAGAAGAAGTTGGGTCATTTTTCAATTGGTCGTCGATATTCTGGCCCGATTTCTTGAGTCTTTCCATTGTTTCCTTCATGACCGAGTCGAAATTCTCTGGTTTTTGACCCTCGATAGCCTCTTTGGCGTGGACTTCCTCGAACTGCTTGACCAAGTCCTCAAACTGGCTTTTTGCCTGGGGATCTTCGATATTAAGGTCCTTAATGAGGCTTTCAATATCATGCTTTACTTCATTGTTAAGCAGACCTTTTTCAATGGATGGAGGTTTTTGCTCGGATCCAGGAGGTTTACTTAATACTTGTTCATCGAATTCGTCCAACAAGTCGTCCAAATCGTCATCGGAATCCTGGGTCAAATTCGATGGTTCGGTTGCCTTTGGGGGAACAGAAACATTGGCAACACTGGGACTAGGAACACTGGGAACACTGGGAACACTGGGAACACTGGGAACACTGGGAACAATAGGGGATTCAGACATTATAATTTGGGGAAACTGTTTCTTTCTGCTTCAATCTTAAGTCCTTTCCAATTCCGATTGTTTTGAAATGAATCAATAAATATGTAGTGTTGAAAAAAAACCTGGAGTACTAACAGATTGACATGTGGGGTTGAAACAAGTCGTGTGAAAGAGGACAGGGAATCGGGCCTACAAAGGCGGGACACAGGTGGGACAGAGCAGAGATGGGAAAGGGTCAAGAAATAACGTTGATTACTGAGGAAAAAATGGAAAAATTGATATAATTTGTTTCTCTGAGAATATGGTATTCTTCTTATGTGAAAAGAAATGCAATTTCTTTGGGAGGGTTGTTTTTTCCTTATGTTCTTGTCTATTATGTGTTTCTCAGTGCTTACGGTACAGTGTCCAGTATCCAGTACTTTTGTTCAATATCTAGTAATGCACTACTCGGCATTATCACTAGTATTCTGTATTATCACTAGTATTCTGTATTTGCTCTCTTTACCGTATTTACTGTGTTTTCCATATTTACTCTATTTTACCTACACTTTACTTAATACTAGCCCAGCACAAGCACTTGGGCCTGGTGCGGCATAACACTAGTAATTGAGCTGGTGCCTCAACTGAGGTATTCTATAAAACACAAGAGAAGGTGATGTTGTATGGTCCGGCATGAAAGATGGTTAAAAAAGTATAAATACTCTACGATTTCGCCAAATAACAAATAGCTTTATTACTTTTATTGACTCTTTTGCTCTTTAGCTCTTTCTTTTCATCGTTTTTCTTCTCCCTCCCATAAACAGTTGTCCATGCATCGCACCAAAACCGCGCCAGACCGAGCATTGTCGCACCAGAACAGAGTCCCTTCGCAGGACCGAGGCGGTAAAAAATCGCACCAGCTTCCTCCGCCAGCTCCTCATACCAGCTTCTCACACCAGCTTCTCGCGCCAACTACTACCGTCCCCAAGGTGCCCGTCCACCCATCAAAAGGCTACACCCCAAAAGCTGCTACTATCCCCAAAATAACTCCACTAATCAAAAAATCAAATACTCATCATGTCTCTCTGTAAAACAAGATTGCAAGAGGAAAGAAAACAATGGAGAAAGGACCATCCCTTTGGCTTCTATGCTAGACCTCGCAAAACCGCTGATGGAACCCTCGATCTCACGAGATGGGACGCAGGCATTCCTGGGAAACCAAACTCCCTCTGGGCTGAAGCTACATACCCAGTCAGCATCACATTCTCGGAGGAATACCCTTCTAAGCCACCAAAGGTGATGTTTCCTGCTGGCTTTTGGCACCCTAATGTTTACCCTAGTGGAACCGTGTGTCTTTCGATTTTGAACGAATCTCAGGATTGGAGACCCGCCATCACCTTGAAACAGATTGTTTTGGGAATCCAGGAACTTCTTACCAATCCAAACCCGGACTCTCCTGCTCAAGAACCCGCTTGGAAGGCTTTTAGTAAGGACAGAGCCACTTACGAGAAGAAAGTCAAAGAGCAAGCTAAAAGATATGCTAACGCTACCTAAAATATGTTGCTGATATTTATATGGACACCACCACCACCCCCTTCTACAGTAACCCGTGGCACCGATATTGTATTATATTCCTTCTTTTCTTCCCTGGTTGCTCTACGCTTTAATGTATCGGAATCGAGATGGCCGCCAACAGTTGCAACGGCTATTTATTTTTGTTTGGTTTCGCCAAATTGTTTAGTGGGATTTTGGAAAAGAAGTATTTTTGTGTTTTTCTTTCTCTTTTCTCTCGTGCCACGTTCTAAAGTGTCCTATGTATGTCTCAGTGCTTTTTCGATACTAACTAGTATTAAACAAATATGTACTTTAGCCTTGCGGCGATAGAAACAAGGGACAATATACTCTCATTAAAGAAATAGGATCATTAAAGCTCGGAAATCACTACTGAATTCCTGTCTGAAGACTATTTCGGATGATATCCCTGCTATTGCAAGCACCAGTACCCAGTTCTCCCAATTGCGAGGTGCCCTTCTCCTTGTAGGTACTAACAGCAGGAATATCGGCTTTTATGCGAGATACTAGTGTCAGATAGGCACGGGGTTCCAATCTAATGAGTGTATGCAATGGAATCGACATCCACGGGCTCTCTTCTTGAGGAACATTCATGAAGTAGGCGTATAAACAACGCAAAACCGCTTGATGAGTGATGATCAAAATATTCTCCTGTCTCTCCAACTCCATTATAATTGGCTCGAGTCGAATGACAATGTCTCGATATGACTCACCTCCTCTGTATCGATACTCATACTTGTTGTCGTCTCTAGCTTTAAAATCTTCAGGAAATTGCTGCTCGATTTCTTCATATGTCATTCCATCACACTCACCAGCATCAAGTTCATCCAAAGCTTTCCATTCTAGCTTCTTTTGATAAGGCAAAAACGAGGATGTTTGTTGCGTACGCTTCAAAGTAGAGGTCCATACTGTAAGGTTGATGTGTTCGTTTCCTTCACCCAATGACTTCAAAACAATTTCGGGGAGCTTTTTTGCATAGCGCCACCCTCGCTCAGATAAATTAGAGTCACCACCAATCTGTCCAGTTAGGTTATATTCGGATTCTCCGTGTCTCAGCAACCAAATACTTCTTGGCTTGATGTGTAAGTTCATGACATAATAAACGATTCTTGACTCTAAGTAACTCTCAATTCTGTTAACAATGATTTGGGAGCCAACATTGACTAATTTAATAAAAGTCAAGTCATTGTCGTCCTCGACATTGAGGGTCTGGTAGTTTCTCTCGTATTGGCGGATTCTATCCAAGAAGTCAATGGTTGCCACACCAGGATCGACATCGATATAATCAGGAGAAGTTGTTTTCACATCAGCAATATTTTGTAAAATAAGTTCTTGGTCATCACACCAACTTTCTAAGAAAATAGGTTCGATCAAGTTTTCCCGGCACAACTTCAAAAGATCGGCTCTTCTCTGTTTGGTCAGATTAGTAGCATCGATAATTCCAACCACGCCATTTTCTTCAGCAAACCATCTCATCATATCTTTAGTGGCCAAATTTACGGCTTCCACACGAACGTTCCATCCATCTTTGTTATCTGGATTGAAGAACTCCGCAGTGATGGAGGAAGTTCCTGCAAGCTGACGTCTGTAAGTACCGACATTGAAGCACTTTGCCTTGATTGAGAGCCACAGGAGGTAACGGACGATTTTTTGGGCAATCAAAGATTTCCCTCGTGCTGGCAATCCCACCATGATCACACAAATTCGGACATTTTCAACATGGGAAACCGAATAAACTGGCATTTTTTTTCAGGAACTTTTTGAAAAGTGGTGATTCTTTTTCAGGAAGTCAGAAATGAATAGGTTCAGTGAATTGGATAAGTACTGAATTGGAGGACGAAACTCACTGATCCGTAAAAGGTGTAAAGTCGATAATTCGATGAAAGCTTAATTTGATTACTGTAAAATTTTCAGAATAACTTCGTAACTGTAACTTGGAAACAAAAAAGTTAAAAGTACAATTTGCAGACACAAGGTTGAAGCTGTATATCTGGAGACGTTATCGTTATGGGATGGGGCAGTTGAGCTAGTCAGGGAAAAGACAATTAGGAGATTTCAAAGACTTTGTTGGGAAATGACTGCAGATAAGTGTATTTCTGGTAAGTTTGTAGTTTCAAATTATTTGCAAGTGGCGAAAGAAATGTTGTTGGAGGAAATCGGAGTGAAAAAGTGGATGTAGATGTACAAAATGGCCAGTTTTGGTTGCAGGATTGACCCCGGATTTGAGGGAAGTTGTGTGGGCGAAGGTCACGCCAAACACCGAGGAATTAACAAAAAAAGGGTCTTTTGGTATAAAACGAATTATTTTTTTAAAGTTTTCTTTATTTTAGCTCATTTTCTGTTTTTGGTATAGTTGTATGTTATAATCTGATAATGTTATAATGTTATAATGTTATAATGTTATAATTTATAGTGTTGAAATGTTGAAATGTTGAAAAATGGTGTTCTGGTATTATGGCGGGAGACTGTTGGGGCGGGTGGGCCGGCTGGCGGGCTGTTGCGGCCGAGTATAGGCTACGAGCTTTATACTAGCGCCAGTGCTGTCGCCCTGTGGTCCTAGAGTCCTGTGGCCCTGTGACAGCTTTCAGAGGTAGAACTTGTTACATGAACCAGAGAGAGAGTAAGATTGAAATTTTTTAAATTTCTAAAACAAAAATGGATTATTCGAAAAACTCTGAATCTTTTTTATCTTTTTCAGCTTTTGAAACTTACCGCGTTGATAAACTCATGGAGTTTTTCCATTATCTGCACCATGGACCAAAAGGACCTAAAGGACAAAATCTCTATATACAACTTAACGTCCTCTAAACATGCGGTACTCGGGAAGCTTTGAAGCTTGAATGTTGGTCCACTTCTTCGTTGGCTTCTGCTTCATCACTTCCAAGTAATTAATTGGCTCTGGCTTGTCGATGACAGCAGTAGGACTGACACGAACTTTGGAGTTTCTATCCACAATCTCAAAAAGACCGGGCAATCTCTTGGCTGCAGAAGTGAAGGCATTCTTAACAACATGGTCATGAACATCTCCTTTGATCTCGAATAACACCTTTCCAGTTGGAACACGACATGCCCAATGATCGAAAGCACCCTTACCTTTACCCATTCTTGTCTGGTTACCCTTAACACACACAGCAATATTACAAACGAAACGAGTCACCAAGGAGGCACCTGTACCTCTGATAACTCTTTGAATGGAATTGTCTGCTTGCTTTAGTTGAAGAGCAGTCATTCTAACACCATTGGACTTAAGACGTAATCCAACTTGTCCAAACTCGACGGTATTACCCTTAATGGATCCTCCGGTACGGACTGATACTCTTCCCTTGAACTGCTTCCGGATTCTCTTGTATCTGGGAGCGTACTCGTGCTTGTATCTTTTGGCGATGGTCAGAAGAACTGAGGGGAACAGCATCTGAGGAAGCAGAGATACTTTGGTCTGTTGAGCAAAAACCAAGGGACCTCTAAGGCCGCTGAGAAGATTTCTAGCCCACATTTTGGCTGTTGCTTTGTTGTGTCAGCTGTCGGAGTTTCTTTCACTGAGAGCTGTGTGTAGGTGAAAAATTCGGTTTGATGGGGAGACTGGAAAAAGTGAACCAAAGAAGCGAACTCCTTTCCAGTCGATTTCTTACGGTAAGAAATTTGGAATGTTTGTATTTAAAACTCGGTTGATTTGTTTATTTTATTATTTTTTTGTTGAATTGTTTCGGGATCCAATAACAGGATGAAGTTGTGTGACAGAATGAAATGACAGGAGGAAATAAACGAAGCAAACAGAGATTTTTCACAAATTTGAACAAGTGAAGAGTAATTCAATACTTGGAACTTTGTACCCGGGAACTTTGTTACCTGCTTCTTTGTTAGCTGTTTATTTGAACCTGGTGCTTCGACAACAAGGATATCTGTCTTATTGCAACTCTTTTCCACTTGAAATCAACGAATCTCCACATTAAAGATATTTACAAGATCGTCTTCGACGTGCTTGTGGATCTCGTTGATTTCTGCATTGGTCAAATTTCTCTCCATCGATTGGTAGTTGATGCTGTAGCACTGAGACTTCTTTCCTGATTTAGGGTGAACAAACTCATCCTTGAGCACCACACTCTCGACCAAATCACCACCGCGACCACGAACTATTTCCATTAAATCGTTGGTGTGCAATGCGGCATCACTTGACATCCAGTAACTAACATCTCTTCTTACTCCTGGAAACTTAGAGTATGGTTGAAAGGTAGAAATCTGGCCCTGTTGGAATTGAGATGCAAATCTTTTATCAAGAGACCAGAAAAGTCGGATATCAGGAACTCCAAAAAGAAGCATGGCAATTCTGTCCAAGCCAATTCCAAAAGCCCATCCAAGCTTATCTTCGGTGAGACCAGAGTTAAGCAACACTTGTTGTTGGACAAGGCCACATCCACAACATTCCAACCATTCTCCCTTCCACCACACTTCAATTTCCCAAGATGGCGTCGTCCATGGGAAGTAAGCTTCAACCCAACGTACCTTCAATGGCTCATTCAAGTACTCTTCAGTAGAGCCAGCATTGATTGCTGACTTCTTAGCCTCTTCAAATACAAGATTAACCAAATACTCCAAAGTCTTTTTCAAGTGAGTAGCAACTAATCTCACCTCATTACTGGTCATGTAATCCTGTTGTGGGTTGTTCGCATTAACAGGAACGTCTCTAAATGGATCTTCCACCAAAATCTCTGTTGAAGGAATAGCTGCAATATCTGCCTCTAGCACTTTTTCCAAATCCGGAGTTGTTTTTGACCAGAGCCGGGCTCCTTCCATTTGATGAAAGGCAGGGTAGTGAGTTCTATCTATCTCATCTCTTCTATACACATCGGCAGTGATGAAGTATCCCGGTGTGGTGCATGTTTGGAAACATTCATGCTCGTGTGCCGAAGTATGCGTTCTGAGTAGATGATCTTTGTTGATATAGTAAGTATCCAGTTTCGATCTGCCTGGATGGTCTTGAGGAAATCCTAAGATATCGAAATTCTGAAACGTTGTGACTGTTGGACGGAAATCATTATAGAAAGTATATCCAAGGCCGTCAAACTTTGTTTCTATGAGGTCCCTGAGAATCCCAATTGGGTGATTTGGGTCCTGATGGAGTTGTCTGTTGGTAAGGTCAAGAATCTGAGAAGGAACGTTGGTCCATTCGTCGGTTTTATACAGTTTTCCATCCAAATCAATGGATGGAGGAAATTTGGAGGCAAACCGGACGAAAGGAGCACATTTCCGGCTCACAAGTGGGCCGATTCTTGAAGAACACTGGAACATGCCTATGTACTGATATTTCCACTGTGGGGTTATTACGGGTGGTTCAAGACAACACAACAGGAAAAAATTATTAATATTAAACTTTTAAAATTTGTTGTGTTTAACTTGAAAAGCTTACCAAAGATTGTTTAAACAGTTTCATCGAGGCCAATCATCCAGTTTTTGTCACACTTTGGTGGTGTATTAGTCTATAATACCCGTTGTTCTGATGATTTCAAATTGAAATGTTCTTCATGAACAATCTAATAATTACCACGTTTCCTGGATGTAGTGTCCGTCGTTTTCCATTTGAAGAAGGTACTTTTCAGCATCTTCTACTGAATCCTTTAATATCTCCAAGAGAGTGATCCGAACCTGTCTCGGCATGCTTCCACTTGAACCGCAAACGAAAACAATGGCCTTTTGTTTGAGTATAAGAGTATTCACAAGATCCTTCTCCGAAAAGAGTCGGTCTTGGACGTACTTATACTTTGAATTGGAGTCTCTGGAAACGGCATTAAACACATTGAGTAGCTTTTCTTCTTTCAATTGACTGAAAAGCGACTCGAATAAGTAGTCCTTCTGCAAATCCCTGAATCCCTGAAATAAGAACAAGTCCCGCTTTCCTGCTTCAGCTTCAATCAAAGATTTCATGGGCGCAACTCCTGTTCCTGGAGCGATCATGAGAACAGGAGGCTTCACTGGCACAGTGCCATGAAAAGAGAGATTCGATTTGTGAATCGAAAACACAATTGAATCTTCTGGTTTCAATTGTTTGACCCACTTAGTACAGAGGCCCTTTCTTATGCGGCGAAGCATGGTTTTATACTCCACGATCGCAACGGCCAATTCGACCGTCTTGGGGTTAGGCTTGGATGCTATCAGGAAAAGACGGACCTTGATAAGTGGAATGAGATCCAAAATATATTCCACAGGTATGCGAAGGTTATTCTCGAACTCCATGATTGTCTCGAGAATCAGTCTTCTAGGTCTGTTAGCGTAGTCGTACAAGTCCTCGCTCTCTTCTAAATTACTAAAGTCATACAATTTTTCTTTTTCTCTCTTTCCGTTTTCGGTGGAATCGTCGACAAAATGGAACAAGAGCCCAAAAAAAGTCCTTCTTGGAACTGAGCTGAGGTCCAAGTGATACTTGATAAGGCTCCTGAGGGTCAACTTCAGAGAATCGATAAAACCGCCTTCCACATCAAGATTAGAAGATATTTTTAGTGGTTTATCGGCAACAGCCTGCCATTGTGGTTGCAGCTGCAAAAGAAGCTCGACGCTATGGTCATCATTGGGTGGGTATAAGGCAAGGGTATCACCAGGCGAATAATTCAACAGAGATTCAGACTCTATGACCAAGTGTCTAACATCTTGAAAATGGTCAGCTGCAGTTATGCGTTCATTGGAGACCACTTTTCCTCTGTGGAGACACAAGGAGCGAGAAAGACTTAGATCTTGATCGAATTTGATATCATCTGAGTCAGTAGAAACATCAATTTTGTACTCAGCAGGAAGAAGCGTATGGTCATCAATACTGAAAAGTCTAGGAAAGTGGGTAGTTAAAGCCGGGACAAGGACCTCTACCCATTCAGCAAAGTAGCCATCTATTCCTTCTGGAGACATTTCGTCACTCTCACATCTAGGACTGAACTCAGAACATCCTAGCTGTAGGAGTCTGGCGTGTATCTTTTTAATGGCAAAGTTGAACTTTGGGTAAGAAGAGTCTCCGAGGCCAAAAGTGGTGAACTTTATGTGACTTAAGAGATCGCTTGGAAGTTTCTTCTTCAAGAGGAACTTCATGAACTTCGTCAGGTTTCTAGGGAATTCCCCCTGTCCTGTTGTAGAACATAGAACTATCAAAAACCTGGTATCTGTTACCAACTTCTTGAGATCATAATCATCCAAACTTGCTATGGTTGGTCGGAGAGAGAAGTAACGGAGCTTCCGGCCCAAGTAATGGGCAAAGTCTTGAGCGTTTCCGGTTTCGCTTCCGTAAAGAATTGTCACTCCGGTAGGGAGAGCATCCTTATCATTCATGATGCTAGTTAGTTGAGGTGGGGTTTTGTTGGAAATTGCCGAGCTGGAGGAGACCTAGTTGGAGGGTATCTATGGGTAGTAGTGTGTAGCTTGAGGAGGGAAATGTCAGATTTCTAGGATAAGGAGATATTTTGATGGAAAAATTGAAAGAGAACTGGAAATTCAACTTTGATTTTGGATGGAAAGATATATTTTTCTTGGTCATCTGTTTTTGGAAAGCTGTTTTAGATGTATTAAAAGTGTTATAGATGGTGGTAGGGAACCGGTTTCTTTGGGAATATTTAAACTTAAGAAAAGAGAAGCAAAACATATTGTTTTAGTAATGTTTGGCTAAAATAGTTTAGAAATGAGTATTTGGTGCTCTTTGTGATGGTTGTTCTTGAGTGGAGTGTAAAGGAAAAACAGAAAAGAAGTGGAAAAACAGAAAAGAAATGGAAAGGAAAGAAAAGAAGTTGAAAGGAAAGTAAAGGTCAACTGAACAAGTGAAAATATTGAAAGCATTGAAGAAATGAAAGGAAATGAAAGGGAATGAAAGAATAGAGAATCAGAATGATAGGTGTAAGGGGAACTGGTAGAGACGAACTTCTTATAGAACTTTGCTGAGCATTTTAAAATTTCAAACACAACGAAACTTCCAAACGTTTTCTTACCTGTTCTGAACTTTGCAATGTTCTCGAGTAATCACCTTTCAAGTTCTTCATACTACTAAACAAGAGGGCTTTTTAAAAGGTGTGACAACGACATTCCTACTACTGTTTGAAATAATGTAAATCTATGTGAATCATTATAGAAGAATATATTTACACCAGAACTAGCTTAATCAATCTGCTCCAGTCGGAGAGATTTCCAACTTATCACTAGTACAGATATTGAAAGACTAAAGTTCTTTTTCGAAGCAAAGTAATCTTTGAATAACTGGAGTTCTTTTTTGAAAAGAAAATTTCCTCTCTGACAAGTTCAAGTATTGTTTAACATATCTTGTACCGTCTTTCTGAAGAACAGTAGCACAGTAAACGTCTTTGATTTTCTCTCAATAGAATATCGAGATCAAGTTTTAATGAATTCTTGAAAATAGTACCAAACAAAAACTTTTTACATTGTCATCATCTGTCCCAATCTCTACATAGTTTTCCATTTTGTAATGTCCTAAGTTCAAACATATATAGACCAAACAAATAAAGACCAAGCATACCACGGCCTAACGTATAACCACCGAAGTTTTCGGAAATGAGACAATTTCAATTTTCAAAAATCAATGGATGAATATTTAAAATCTTTGCCTCTCACTTTCACATCTCTTTACCTCTTGATAATAATGCAAGGCCATATGCTCCAATAGGCAGCTAATTTCCATGCATAAACCCTTGTAAACACAATTCACCCAGAACAACAATTGACAAATTTTAATTCCAGTAGTATAGAAATTCTAATAAAAAAAACTCCTCTTTCTCTACTCCGTTCCATCTACTCCCATTCCCTTGGTCCTTCACACAACACTATACACACCGCTATAAACACCACCATACTGGATAGACGCCAGAGCAGTAATGCCGAAAAGACAAGAATCTGAAATGGACCCGGCTGCAGATTTCAAGGGTGATTTTTCTTCCCAATTTAAACAAATCCTCGATGATATTCACACATTACAGGACGAAGGCGGCACCAGATTGCTTGTTTCTGCCTTCTTGAAACTCCCTCCCAAGAAAGTGTACCCTGATTACTATGAATTGATCGAAGTGCCAATTTCTCTTGCTGAAATCACCAAGAAACTACAAAAAGGCTCTTATACCACGGTTGCTTCATTTGTAGCCGACTTTAGCCTCATGTATGACAATGCTGTGCTGTACAACAACCCAGATTCATGGATTGTTCATGATGCCCAGGGTCTACTCACATACGTAAGGGAACACACCAAGACGGCCGTTTCCGTTGCTGTTCCTGAGCCAAGTTTAGATGAACTAACTCAGATGTGTACCTCGATTTTGGACGAGGTCATCGCCCATGAGTTCCCTGAAGATGGTGTTCTCAGTGGACCATTCATTTATAATGTTGACCCAGATGAATATCCCGAGTACTACACCATTATTCAACGGCCCACTTCCTTTGAGAACGTGAAAAATGAAATGGACGGCTCTCTCTTCTCGTCTTCTGCTTCTTTAGCTGATAACCTCAACGCTTTCTATAACGAGACTAATTTGATCTTCTTGAATGCCCAGGAATACAACGACCCATCTTCGTTAATCCACGAGGATCTGAAGAAATTACAGGCGCTATTTAAAGAAAAGTTTCAACTGCTTCAAGCCAATGTTCTTGGTGAGCTGCACACGAGCTTGAAACTCAAAATAAAACCACCAAAGGAAACTGCCCCTAAACTTAAATTGACTTTCAAGGGTAAACCCGAGTCCCCAGGCCCTGAGTATCAGTCTGGTGGTGAAGAACCTCCCAAAAAGCGGAGAGGAAGAAAGCCTAAACGAGTACTTGAAGAAGAAAGACTAGCTGAAGCTGAAGCAAATAATTTCAAAAAAGAGTACGATGGCTACCCGGAACTGGATGGCGACCAAGACCTTTCTTCTTATACTGCTTTCGAGCACCACGCCATGGGTAAACATGCCACTATTCCTTCAAAGGACAGTGTCTTCATTAGACGTGTTGGGTTTAGTTCCAATCCAACTGTAAATGGCCAGATTTTGTCTGCCGTTGGAACCCAACCTTATGCATCTGCTACGAAAGCTGACCTCATCAAAAGATCATTTTTCCCAGAAGTTCCTGTTTCCACTGCAGCCACTCTCTTTGACTACCAATTTGAAACACTTGGATATTCTTCCAAGGCATACACCATTACCCTACCCCCAGATTCCACGCCCATCATTTCTATGAAGATTGCATTGCACGAAATCATCTACAATCTCAAAAAGGATGATTTGACAGATGGTCAAGGCTTTCTTAGGGGAAGAAACGAGGAAGAATTTATGGTGTCTTTTTTTGTAAACGATGAAGAAATCAGCGGCGGAGTAGAAATATCGGAGGAAATTGATTCCGTTGACAACAGAACCAGACTTCTTAGTTTAGCCTATGATTTCAAGTTAAATTATGGTTTGAACATTGTGAACTTTGAGTTGCGCCTCTCTCCATCTTTGGCCAAAAAATTGAGGAAAAGAAAGGTCCTCGAACAAGACTCTACTGAGCTCGCTGGAAGACACACAAGACATCAAGTTCAACAATCTAAACTCAACTGGGAAGTGGAGAAGTTCACTCTCCATGTTGTTTCTCTAAGTCCTTGATTATTTCTCCTTTGTGACACCACAGAGTTTTGGCTTCTCCATAGAGTTTTAGCGTACCACGCACCAATGTACATTATTTGCCTATGCAAAAGCTAGAGAACACCACCCCTAGTATTTCCTCTACACCAACAGCTTCACCAGTTATCTTCCCAATTCCTGAAACTGCTCCCCGTAAACACTCCGAAGCCAATACCACATCATCAGAGTCTTTCCATTGCCGAAACTCTTCCAAACTATCAAGCACATCATTTTGTAGTAAATCTAAAGCCCTTGCTGATATGACGACTGGATCTGTTTCTGTAGACAAGGACAAGTCTTTGAATTTAGCCACAAGCTGTTGACGCAAATGGTCCATTCCTGAGCCAGAAAGACATGAGATTGGGAAGATGTTTTCCTTAGGCACCTTTAGTTCTTTGCTGAACTTCTCTTGGATCGTGCTTGTATCTATTTGGCCCCATAAGTCTATTTTGTTCACCACAATCATAATAGGCTTATTTGTTTGTCTGAGCATATCTATATGACTCTTGAACTCTCTATTGATTTTTTCAGGTCCAGATATCACACCAAGTATCAAATCCTTCAGCATCGAGTGTAGCTTTGCTCGTCTGATGCCCTCCTGTTCAATGTTGCTAGCCTCCAGAAGATCACGGATACCAGCCGTGTCTCCCACAATTACTTTGTAACCCGAAATATCGAGCGGCACATCAATAATATCACGAGTAGTTCCGGCCTCATCCGATACAATTGCAAGATCACGGCTGGCTATCTCGTTAAGAAGCGACAGCTTTCCAGCATTAGGAGGTCCTGTCAAACACACACCGATTCCGTTTCTCAAGATCTCGGAGCCCTTAACACGAAGACAATATCTTTGAATTTCGTCGATTAGTTTGACGACACTCTGGTCTACTTGTTCAATGAGCTGTGATGTCTCCTCTAGGTCATGTTCTTCTCCGAAATCAATGACTGTAGTAAGAAGAGCAACATTGTTAACAATCTCTTGCCTCCAACTTTGCATCAACTTCTTTGTATTTCCAGAAAGAGACGCCATAGCACCTAGTCTCTGCGTCTCTGTCTCTGCGTCAATTAAGTCTCTTACCCCCTCCACCTCCGTAAGATCTAATCGGCCGTTCATAAACGCCCTTCTAGAGAATTCTCCCTGTTCGGCATATCTTATTAAGATACCCTCTTTAGGTTTATGTAGACTGCTAATAGCATCGATAACAGCCTTCACAATGGCAGTTCCACCATGAAGATGAAGTTCTAGAGAGTCCTCGCCAGTGTAAGATTTAGGACCTTTAAAGTACAATGTCACTGCATGGTCTAGAACTCCTTTATTGCCGTAAAGCTTTCTCAAGCTTGCCTGACGTGGAACAGGGGGCACACGACTCTTTGTTAACTGATGGTAGATGTGCTTAGATTGGGAGCCCAGAGCCCTTATAACTGCAATGGCGGCTCTTCCCGGACGGGTAGAAAGAGCAAATATGGTCGGAGACATTATAATAATTCCTGACTCTTTTTCGTCAATTGATGGTTTTATGTCTGTGTTTTGATCCAGATCCAATTAATTAATGTGGGGGTGTGGTGACTTGCGATGAGCATCGAATCGACTATCCCACTATCTGCTATCCCATGGTACCATTGTATGGATCTCATCCAGTAAGGTTCTTTGAAAAAGTTGAGATTAATTTTATCTGAATTTATTGGTTTGTTCTTTTATTGATAAGTTCTTGCTCTTCCTATGTTTCGTCCTCGTTTGTTTCACACCGTTCAATGGCTCTGTCATGAGAACCCATTGGGATTACCCAAGACATCTAAAGCGCCAACTATTCCGAGAGCTTCTTTAGGATTGCCAACTCGTCAAAGGATCCCAAATGTGAAGAAAATCGTCTTGGTCTCTTCTGCTAAAGGTGGTGTGGGAAAGTCTACGGTAGCTGTCAATACTGCTCTAGCACTTCAAAAGACTGGCAAGCCTACAGGTATTCTAGATGTTGATATCTTCGGACCATCAATTCCCAGATTGTTGAATTTGGAAGGTGAACCAAGACTCTCCGAAACAGGAAAGCTTCTTCCTTTGTCAAACTATGGTCTTCCTTCCATGTCAATGGGCTACCTTGTTTCCCCCGAAAGTCCTGTTGTGTGGAGGGGTCTTATGGTTATGAAAGCACTTCAGCAACTATTATTCGAGGTGGAATGGCCCAAACTTGAGTACTTGGTCATAGATATGCCACCAGGAACTGGTGACACTCAGCTTACTATTAGCCAACAATTAAAGGTAGATGGGGCGGTCATTGTCTCTACACCACAAGATATAGCGCTTATTGATGCAATCAAAGGAATTGAGTTGTTCAAGAAAGTAAACATTCCAATCCTAGGTCTAGTTCAGAATATGAATTACTTTGTCTGCCCGAACTGTCTGCATGAATCCCACATATTTGGTACGGAGGGTGCTCGAAAGGAAGCAGAAAGACAGGGTCTTGCTGTTTTGGGCTCAATTCCACTTAATGAGAAGATTTGTATTAATTCAGACGCCGGTAAACCTATTGTGGTATCGGAGCCCGATACCCCATTGGCCGAGGCATACATTAATATTGCCAAAAGAGTTGATGCTTCGCTAACCTGATCCGTTTCTCTTCATTTCTTCGTCAAAATGTTAGGATAAACATAACAGCAATGGCTCCGATGATTGAAGGATATCCGTTTTTCTTTGCTGTAGCCAGACTTTCTCTTCGACGGTATCCTTGAACGAAACGTGATCCGTTTAATACCCTTTGGAAAACATGATCATGATGTCTCTCCTTACTCTGTTCTGTGACAGAAGTCTTCGCGAGCCTGCCAAATAGTTGCAGAAACATGCTCATTTTGACTGGTTGGTCAGATGGCTTGTTTTCCCTAGACAGCGTCATCAAGGATACTAGCTCAGGATAGATTCTTTGCAAGTAAGTTGCGGTATCTTCGTTTTCCTGTTTCTCCAAACTTGGATTGTGCTCGATGGCGGCTTCTAAAAGACGTACCTGCTGGCTGGTAAGATCCATATCGATCGTTATCCTTTTTAGAGTATCATCTGATTCGTCATCGCTATCATCATTGATGTAGCTGGTAAAGTCTTTGCCATTCATGGAAACACTTTCAAGTACGCTCCATTTTTGTGATTTTTCCTTCTTTCGACCTTTAAATACCTGCGTCTTTACTTGCCCATTTTCTTCAATATAGTTGGTCACGTAATCCACAGAATTGAGATCCGGTGGTGCCGTTCCTTGGGCTTTATCAGTGTAATCAGAAAAATCTTTGACAGTGAGAGACGAATTTTTGTTAATTTTCCTGGCTTCAGAGCTAGTCTGCTTATTAAGAATGTCATTTTCAGAACTCATGATTTCAGGTAGTTGATTTTTGTCCTCAATAGAAGAAGTTGACTGTGGGCTATTAACTTCAGGAGCTAAATCTGGATCTCGGTAATCGTTTTGTGGACTAGGGCGTCTCAGCCTCGAAGAAAGCTTATGGTAACCAGGTCTCATGGAAGAAACTTCTCGTAAGCCTTTTCTTTGAGGCTTAGGTACTGAATTGTTGAACTTCGGTTGAGGCATTACAAAAGATTGTTTCAGTTGAGAAGTTGTATCCTCTTTGAAACTCAAATTATCTTCGTCCTCTTTCTGACCCACTCCCTCGTTCTGTTCCATTTCCATATCCTCTTCCTCTTTTTGATCATAATCTTCTTCTTCTTCTTCTTCTTCTTCTAGTTCTTCTTCTTCATCTTCTTCTTCATCTTCTTCGCCATCCTTTGCTTCTTGTTCGTCGTTTTCTTTCTCTTCTTGTTTCTCTTCATTTTCTCCTTCTTCTTTGAAGGTATCTTCATTATCACTAGTTTGCAATATGGAATTGTCAACAGAACTTAATTCTTCTTGGGTAGAAATTTTTTTACCTTTGGATGCCGGTTTCTGGATATTGTGTGCTTTATTGTCAAACTGTCGATAATCTTTGGGTTCATCGGCCGTCACTGTTGTATCCTCGAATTCCTCTTGAACATCAGACTCACTTTCCTCATTATCTGGGAGAATCCTTTCAATCAGAATTACGCCAAGGTTTCCACTTTCAATTCCCTCTAAGATTTCTTCCAATTCATCAGAATCGTCAACCGAGTCTGAGGTACTGTCAGACAAAAGCTTAGTATCATAGTGGTACTCACATTCTATCTCGCACACCACCTCGTAGTCGTCATCATAGTCCAAGTTCAGAGCAATTTCATTCTTCTGAAAGCTTTTGGTTTCGAAATTCTTATCTGGATTAATATCTCCAATACGTTGTTTGTTTAACTTGTGACTAGCTTGGGTTGGTGACACAAATGGGTGGTCAGCAGGTTGTTTGTCTAAAAGCACATCTTTGAAAATTTTTAAATGACGATGAAACAGTTGCTCCATTTCGATTGCTGTACAGATTTGACAGGTAATGAGGATAAACAACAAGAAATTTAAGAATAACATGGTTAGGAAGACGGCTTTGCGTCAAAGAAGTCATAAGCAGATAGAAACACTGAGCACAGAAAAGAAGCATTTACGAAAAAACGATTTTTTTTAACGACTTCAGAAACATAAACTTAGTAGATGGTCGAAAATTTCTCTTTTCTCTTCTTTTTGGCGGATATTTTTTATAATCAAATTGAATTTGCAGCCATTTCGCCATTTCAGTAAATCAACTCTATGCCTATCGATGCCCTTGAATAGTTGCAAACTCCGTAGAAGAGCATACAAATGAGTAAATGACAAATTGATTAAATAACTAAAACGCTAAATATACAGAAAGTGGGAAATGAAGAATGATCATACGGTACCGCCAGGAGGACCAAAAATGGACATATGACGTAGTGAAGGACAGTACATAGTGCATCTCTCCTACGAGAGCAACTTATTCCAACGGTTTTCTTCTGGGAAATAATTGTGTTTTCCGTCCTAAAAACTTTCAAAGCACTACGGACATTAGATAGTACTCACTTTATCAAAATATTAAGATAGCTCTGCAAAAGACATACGACAGTTGATCCCAACTCTTCATTACCCTTTCATGATCATTACTTTTCGCTACCCTCTCATGACTTTTTCATTACTTTTCCCTAATCTTTCGTTAACCTTTCATTATTTTTCCTACTCTTTCGTTAATCTTTTATTATTACCATTTATTACTCTTTTCATCACTACTTTAGCCAGGAATTTATGCAAATGGAGTTCTCATGGTTTAAAGTACCATATGTTCCTTTGCAGAATGTGCCTTAAATAATAAAGAAAATATAACCTCTAGAAGAAAAAAAGGAATTATTCACTTAAAATCCCACTCTCTTATTTCTTTACGCCAGTTCATCGAAGTATCATCTTAACTTCCATCACTGATAATACCATTATCACGTGCACCTTGTACCACGATGCCCTCCAGATCCACCAACGTGTTATTGTAAAAGCCATGACTTCCATCACAGAGCAGCTGGGAGTACCAGACCAACTGGTAGTACCAGACCAACTGTTCCAGACGTTGATAGATACCACATATGATGAGAAAGATGATGAATCTTACGTCGCTTCTGAAAGTGAGACAGAGGTATCTCTGGCTTCTGACTACGACATGACCGAAGAATTCGATAAACTGACATTTGTAAATTTGGCTGATACTACTAAAGAAACTCTCCTTGAGGAAAATACTAATGGGGTAGTACTTGCAGAAAAGATTGCAAGTGTTATCGTTGCTGACGATATATCCAGTGAAGTTAAGGAATCTATTAGTGTTGAGGAATTTATTAGTGTTAAGGAATCTATAAGTGATGGTAAGAAATCTATTAGTGATGTTGAGGAATCTGTTAGTGATGCTAACGGAGCTATTGACTCCGAATCAAATTCCAAAGAGGCACCAACTGGAGTTATCCAGTTTCTAATAAAACATGAGATCCCAAGAAAGATATTCCATTCTTTACATGGATTCATAACTGTTGGCCTTTATGTATTGGGCTGGTCAAAATTTGATGCTGCCAAAATTGTTTGGACCCTTTTCGCATTCGTCTTCGCAAACGATCTCATTAGACTAAACGTTCCAGGAGTTAACGAAATTGTTTTGCCTTATGTGCGCCATTTTATTAGGGAACAAGAGACTAATCTGTGGAATGGAATCGTCTTCTACTTGGCAGGTGCTGGTCTTGTCCTCTCGTTTGCTCCTAAGGATATTGCTGTGATGAGTATTGTCTTATTGAGTTGGGCAGACACTGCAGCATCCACATTTGGCCGTGCCTTTGGCCGTTACACTCCATCTGTTGGAAACAGAAAGTCTGTTGCTGGTTGTTTGGCCAGTGCGTTGACCGGATTATGTGTCTCGTATTTCTTTTATGGGGTTATTGTTCCAGAATTCCCCGATGTCAATGGTCCAGGTGAACTCTTATGGACTCCTGAGACTTCTAGATTAAACATCCATGTATTTGCGCTCATCACTGGTTTAATTACTTCCTTTTCTGAGGCGATTGTTATTGGACTGCTTGATGACAACTTTACTATTCCAGTATTGTGTTCGCTTGGACTTTCAGCTATCGCATATGGTGCCAAGATATAAGCGCATACCATTCGATAAGTTGTGTATTATTTATTTTATTCTTGAAACATTCAGGCATCAGTAACATCGTTTATAGAAGCAACTGATTAGATAATTTATTACATGAAATGTTATTTAAACACCAGACATTGTGTTTCCCTCTTCTTGAACAGAAAACTGTCTTAAGCATTTTGAAATTTGCTTAATTAACGTTTTTTGAAGTGTGTTTTAGCATCTTGAAGTATCTTAATATGTTTCAAAGTTTCTTGAAGTTCCTTCTTTCTAAAAGGATCTTTGGTTCTGGGTGGTGCCAAATTCTTGACAAAGGTGTATGACATCAGCGACAAAGATGTATTCTTAAGGTTTTTTACGGATTCAGGAACATTTTTTTATCAACTTGCCATTTGCCATTGTCAGTTTAATACAAGATGTACTTGTTTTACCTCTGCAATGGAACAAGACTGAAGAAAGGAAATGAGAAACTTCCCACTTCTTCTTTCGAAACATAACCATGTTCTCAAATGTAAATTGTTTTAATTTCTATTCTTATTGCTTGGATCGGAATTTTGAAAAGGCCAACAATATTCTTTTCACATTTTACGGTTGAATTCTGAAATTTACAAAAAATGGTCGGAGTTGATCTAAACTGACATCAGACAACCAGAACATTCAGTTAAAATTGTAAACACCGCTATTAGCTTTTTCGACTTCATTTCTTATAAATGAATCCTCAACGTTATATCATAACTCCTTCCTCTTTCGTCTTCTCTGTTCTGTTATCTCTTCCGCTGGTCTTGGGGCGATAAAGCCAATAAAGCCAATACACCATTTACTCAATACACCATACAATTTAACCACTCAAACATTTATTCAACAAATGATCTTTCAAAGGCTACTAAAAAGAGCACCACAACTTCAAAAACAGCTTTCCTTATCACAAAATAATCTTGCATAACTTACCCAAATAGTCCAAGTCAATGACTCAGCATTCACATATCGCTGCAAACAGTGCCACGGAACTTTTTAAGTTCCGTGATTCTCCACCATGATACAAAAGCGGAATAGGCTCAATTACCCAATCATCTACAGCACCCGTTATCTCCATGGTGGCAAATATCTGCTGGCCGTTTACCTCCGCACACATTACTAATGATTGCCAATATTGTCAATATTCCCAATACATCAAAACGTGTCGTATATTATTACATTCTCAATTATTTGATTAAAAATAATTTATGGAACCATTCCAGGTTGTTTCTGTTGATTCCACTTTATTCCGGCTAGTCCCGTTTGTGTTAATTTATGCAACTTTCCGTTGAATCCTGCCATATCCTTTGTTTCAGGTATTGCTTTTGAACTGCTTATGGCAACAGAGCCATGCGCGGCTATGGCTCAGTACAGGCTCTTGACCAAAAGATGAAACAATGCCTACAGAATGATGCGCAATCACGTCCACAGTAAAGATAGCTGAACACAATAAAAGAGCAGCAAAACAGCTTAGAGAATCAAGAAAGTTTTGATAAATAATATTTGCAAAAAAAATTAACCAAAGCCATGTTCCAACCACTTTTCATTGATATTCCCAGTACCCCTCCATCTCTTTACTAGCGGGAGATATCATCTTTCGGGGTTTTATCCGCCTGAACTTTTCCCCGCTAATTCCGAGAACACATTATTCCCGGTGCCTAACCTGTGTGGCAAGGGTTCTATAAAGACCTACGTTAGCCACCATACCGGAACTTTTCACCTTATTGCTGGGAACGATTTTCCACACTCTTGTTTGTTTTTAATACTAGTATTTTTATTTTATTTCTGCTCGGCAATTCGGAAAAAACACCTAGGCAAAGCTCATCATCCCAATAAAGTTTTACGGTTTCTTTCTTTGGTGCATCAGTAGTGTTCGCCTCTTCTCATGTCAGCAGTCAAACCTCAAAAACGGCTTCTAACGCCGTTTCTTCTGAAAAAAGTTCCTCCAATTCCAGAAGAAAATGAAAGAAAACCTTTCCCAACTCGGGTTAATCCCTTGTCCAAAGTGTTCTTTTGGTGGCTTCATCCAATCATGAATGTTGGTTATAAACGAACCGTTGTGCCGGAAGACATGTTCGTCATTAACGAGAGTATGAGTGTTCAAAAGCTTGCAGCAAGCTTCGAGGCCAATTTAAAGAAAAGAATTGCTTCCTCAAAAGCCAAACATATTGCCAAAAAGGCAAAGGAAAGAGCCAAGTTGGCAGCCAAAGGTCATGAGTCTACCAATGGCATAATGGATGCAGAAAATGATTTAAATGACTTTGAACTTCCTAAATATATTGCAGGTTATGCTCTACTTCAGACATTTGCGTTCCAATATTCTCTCGCATGTTTCTATTTGATGTTATCCAGTTGTGCGTCGAGTTTGAGTCCTTTGCTTACCAGAAAATTGATCAACTATGTGGAATTGAGAAGTATAGGCTTACCTGAAAAGGTCGGCGATGGTGTTGGTTTGGCTATTGGCTCTGCTCTTTTAGTCATGGTCATTGGTATCTTGTTCAATCATAGTTTCTACTACTCTATGATGACTGGTGCCCAAGTAAAGGCTGTTTTGACAAAATCCTTGTTGGACAAATCTTTCCGTTTAAGTGGAAAATCTCGCCTCGAGTACCCATCTTCTAGTATCACCTCCATCATGGGTACCGATTTAGCCAGAATCGATTTGGCTCTCGGCTTTCAGCCTTTTATCGTCACTTTCCCTGCAACAATGGCCATTTCCATCGGTATTTTATGCCACAACATTGGTGCAGCTGCTATGGTAGGTGTGGGTCTTGCCTTTGTATTTTTGTTCGGAACAATGTTGTTCACTGGTAAACTCTTCATGTACCGGAGATCTGCTACACATTTCACGGATACAAGAATCAAATATGTCAAAGAAGTTTTGAACAACTTAAAAATGATCAAGTATTACACTTGGGAACTTCCATACAGCAGATTGATTGAAGATAACAGAGAGAAAGAGATGCTGATCATTTACAAGATGCAAGTTGCTAGAAACATGGTTATTGCTGTGTCATCCTCTTTGACTTCGTTTGCTTCATTGTCATCTTTCTTGGTGTTGTATGCCACCAGCTCTAACTCCAGAAGAAATCCAGCTATAATTTTCGCTTCTCTCTCATTGTTCAATATCTTGTCTCAACAAGTTTTCATGCTCCCAATTGCTTTGGCTACTGGATCTGATGCTATTATTGGAATTGCCAGATCTGGTAAGTTCCTTGCTGCTGAAGAAATTGATCTTGAGGCCACTGTCATTGAGGCAGGCCCCGAGGTGAAAAAAGACATGGATGCAAGAAACTTGGCTATCAAAGTTGATAATGCTTCCTTTGTTTGGGAGTCTAAGCCTGCTGATTTTACTGATGATTCTTCGACTAAGAAGGAAATTGAAACAGTGAGTGATTCCAACAAGTCTATCCAAGAAGAAAAGCTGGACGAAAAACTGGTCCGTCAATCTATTGATTCGGCCATTTCATCTACTTTGAGAAACATCAGCTTGGAAATCAAAAAGGGTGAGTTTATTGCAATTACCGGACTTATTGGTTCAGGTAAATCTTCCTTGCTTAATGCACTTTCCGGGTTTATGAAGCGTACTCTGGGTTCGGTAAACGTCAACGGACCTCTTTTGTTGTGCGGAAACCCCTGGATCCAGAATACCACAGTAAAGGAAAACATTCTTCTTGGAAACCCCCTCGATGAACAGAAATACAAAGACGTCATTTATGCATGTTCTTTGGAGAGCGATGTGGAAATTTTGCCTGCTGGTGACCAAACTGAAATTGGTGAAAGAGGAATTACGTTATCAGGAGGTCAAAAGGCAAGAATCAACTTAGCTAGAGCTGTGTATGCCGACAAAGAGATTGTCTTGATGGATGATGTCTTGAGTGCAGTGGATGCTCGTGTTGGTAAACATATTATGACCTCTTGCTTTATGGGTCTTCTCAAGGACAAAACAAGACTCTTGGCTACTCATCAATTATCTCTTATTGGCTCTGCCAATAGAATTATCTTCTTGAACGGTGACGGCACTATTGATTTTGGTACAATGGATGAACTTCAGCAGAGAAACGAAGCCTTCAGAAATTTGATGACATATAATGCTCATGTTGAATCCGACGAAGAGGAAGAAAAAGAGGGAGAGACTACCGAATCTGAATTGGAGGAAGACCGTGAATTTATTGCTGAGCAATTGAGCAGACAACAAACCGTTTTGGACGATGAGGCCGAACATCGTAACTATAGGGTCAACGAGAATGAAGATGGTAAATTAATTGCTGCTGAACGTGCTGCTGAAAACCAAATCAAATGGAAAGTGTACAAGAATTACGTCAAGTACGGATCCGGAATTTTCAAGTATTACTCTTCTGTTCCCATCGTTCTTCTCGTGACTATTTTGGCCACCTTCTGTCAAATCTTCACCAACACTTGGTTGTCTTTTTGGACAGAGGACAAATTTCCTAACAAATCTAACGGGTTTTACATTGGTTTCTACGTGATGTTCACCTTTTTGTCCTTCTTCCTTTTGTGCCTTGAGTTCTGGTTGATTGCTTATGTTGTGAATGAAGCAGCCATCAAGTTGAATTTGAAAGCAGTCAAATCGGTATTACGAGTTCCTATGTCTTACATGGACACCACGCCTATGGGCAGAGTCTTAAATAGATTCACCAAGGACACCGACACATTGGATAATGAGATAGGAACACAATTGCGTATGTTAATCTTCTTCATCGCAAACATTATGGGAATTTTGATTTTGTGCATTGTTTACCTTCCTTGGTTTGCGTTGGCAATCCCACCTTTGGGAGCTATTTTTGTTGCCGTGGCTAATTACTACCAGGCTTCTGCCCGTGAAATCAAACGTTTGGAGGCAACACAAAGATCTTTGGTTTACAATAACTTCAACGAAACATTAAGTGGTATGGAAACTCTTAAAGCTTTGAAAAAGGAAAAGATGTTCCTCGACAAAAATTCTAAGCTCATCAATCAAATGAATGAAGCTTACTTTTTCACAATTGCCAATCAGCGTTGGTTGGCCATTCATCTTGATATGGTAGCATGCCTTATGTGTCTCGTTGTGTCATTCCTTTGTGTTTTCCGCGTGTTTCGAATTAGTGCAGCATCAGTCGGTTTGCTTTTGTCATATGTCTTGCAAATTGCTTCCCAATTGTCAATGGTGGTCCGTATCTACACTCAGGTGGAAAATGAAATGAACTCAGTGGAAAGAATTTGCGAGTATGCTTTCGATTTACCACAAGAGGCTCCAGAAATTATTTCCGAGAAGACTCCAGCTGAATCGTGGCCAGAGAGTGGAAGCATTCGTTTTGAAAATGCTTCTTTGGCCTACAGACCAGGATTACCTTTGGTTCTCAAAAATTTGAACATGGACATTAAACCTGCTGAAAAGATTGGAATCTGTGGAAGAACAGGAGCTGGTAAGTCTTCTATCATGACTGCCCTTTTCCGGTTGGCAGAGCTTAATAGTGGAAAGATTGAAATTGGTGGGCTTGATATTTCCCAAATGGGGTTGAGAAGCTTAAGATCCCAACTTTCTATTATTCCTCAAGATCCTGTTTTGTTTGGTGGCACAATTCGTAAGAACTTGGATCCCTTCGAAACCAGTTCCGATGATGAATTGTGGAATGCTCTTTCTCGTGCTGGTTTGATCGACCAAGAACAGCTTGAGTTTGTCAAGACGCAAGATCCAAGCAGTGAAACGGCTCACAAGTTCCATTTGAATATGCTCGTAGAAGATGAAGGTATTAACTTCTCATTAGGAGAAAGACAACTTATTTCATTTGCTCGTGCTCTTGTTCGTGGCTCTAAAGTCTTGATCCTTGATGAAGCTACTTCTTCTGTTGACTACGAGACTGACAGTAAGATTCAGCGTACAATCGCTAGAGAATTTTCTCATTGTACAATCTTGTGTATCGCTCACAGATTGAAGACTATCATCAATTATGACCGTATTGTGGTCTTAGACAAGGGTGAAATTGTTGAGTTCGATACCCCTTGGAATTTGTTCAAATCGCATGGAAGCATCTTCCAGCAAATGTGTGAAAGATCAAATATCGTCGATGCTGATTTTGGTACACACTAAAATTATATTTGTTTAATAGACTTAATTATTGCAAAGTGTAGTCAACAAAACATAGACCTACATCCTAGAAAGAAAAACAAAGCGAATTAAAATGCATTTTGACATAAACGGAACTTCGTATTATTTTAGTTTTTTCTTGTAATCCGCAAAGGAGAGCTTTTTCACCACCAGTGGCTTTTGCTCATTGATAGCTGGTTTATCAAAAATAAAAGGTTTCATCTGAGGAGAATTCTCCTTACTCCCAGGTTTAGAAATCTTTGAATCGATGACTATTGGGACCGATTTCGCTTCCACCTTCACCGTAGGCGAATTTGTGCCGACTGAATCAGTAAGTGGCTTGAGTACCTGGAGAACTTGCTCGCGAATTTCAGACAACACGGAGGGAGTGAGAGGAACAGAAGGCTTTTCGAGCTCTTCATTGGTAACTTCAATTTCCGTGTTCACAGAGACCTCACTTGTCTGTTCGAATTCATACTTCCGAGATGCAATTAGTTTGCTTTCCAACAAAATTTGCTTTCTTGGTGGCACTTTCAAAGCAGTGATTTCATTGCCTTTAATTTCAAGACTAGTATTAAAGGAAGCATTAGCATCACTATCAACACCGGGTTCTTGCTCTTGTGTTTCTTCTTCTTCGTTAGGCGAAATTTGGGGAAGAAACTCATTCAGAAGAAGACTGTCTCGTTCTCTGACACGCTCTTGCCAGGATACAAATTCACGTTTGTGAAATGGCAAAACGAGCTCTTCTTTCGATTTGCTGGCAGGTATATTTGAAAGATTGGACGCTTTACGCGTTGATCTCAACAAATATGATGTAGCCTTTTTGACTTTGAAGATTGAACACTGCAAATTAAGCGCAGTTGTATTGCATGCACATTCAACAAAACTGAGCATAGTGTTGACACCAGTTACCAACAAGTTTCTTTCTTCTTCTCCGAAATCATCAAATTTCATATCTTCCTTTTTCTCGCCATCTGTTATAGCTTGTCCCATTTTCTTGATGGGATGGAATTCGTCCCATTCCCAATTAAGTCTTAGTTCGTCGTCCATTTCTTCGCCTTTGAGTTCGATCGGACGAGTTGTCACGACAAGAAACCTGAATTGGTTTTTGTCAGAAATGAAAACAGGCTTGATTGCACAATTTGCTGTTTTGGGACATGACTTTCGGATAAAACGTGACTCGTTACCTTCAAATCTTGAGTCAATAACCAAAGACAAAGCTTGGGAATCTTGTTGAATCGGAAGGTCGACTCGAAGAACTTTCGGTTTGACGGTTCCCCATATGGAGTACTGATTCACCTTGTTTTTCATGTACAGATTAAAGAAATCAATCTCACCTAGGTATTCAATGACAGGTGTGCCCGATGGTACAATGCCTTCTGTACCCGTAGTAGCCGTAGAGTCACTAATAAAGAGTCCTTTCTTGGAAACTCCAACATATCTTTGTTTAGGGTTATCACTGTAAAGTTTGACTTTGGCAGTGAACTTATTTGAATTTCTTTTCCGCGAAGTAGCCCCTTTTTCTTGCACTGATTTTTTTTGATTAGGAAGATCAAGTTTTACCAACTTGATTGCATCAAAATTAGCTTGGGTCATTGTCTCAATTGAAATTGTATTGCTGGCTTTGGCCAAAGCAATACCGGCATTTTCTAGTGTAATCTTGACCTCGGGAGTTTTGTAGTCGTTCTCAGAAAGACGATAGTAGACACTTTGATACACTTCTGCCGTCACACCTCCCTCTAGAAGTGGATTGTCCTTGTTGCATATCACAGTAGCAGAAGGTGGAGGTATGATTGGAGATGTCGCTAAAGCAAGATTGGTTGTAGATTTGCGCTTCTCATTCAATTGACGTTCAATTGAAAGTTTTCCTTCTTTTTCTGAACGACGGCGCTTTTTAGTATCCTCATTACTTCCACTCAGAGACTTTCTCTTTGTGACTGGCTGCTCGGGCTCTTTGAAGTTTTCTGTCTCCAGGCGCTTGGTCGTCTGTGTTCTAAAAGATTGGGGATCAATCTTATTCCACTTGCTTTTGTCGCAGAAATAACACTTATATTCGTCCTCTGGAACTTCATCACTGGTTTTAAATCCCATACAAGAACAATGCTGCCACCTGAAACAAATGTCACATTGAATGGTGAAGCCGTCGTCCTCGTTTATACCGCAAATACAACCGATTATGCCTGCATCAGGTTCAACTTTGTACGATTCTAAAGGAGGACAGGGATGTAAAGGCAGGTTTTCCTTTGAATTCTTATCACTGAGATTTGATCCAGAAGTTGAAGTTTTTGGGGCGGAACTGGACTTCACCTCCTTCGACAGCTTCTTTAGCTTGGGCTCTGATTCCTCTTCTTTTGTGATAGGTTCAGATTTAAATGTCTCGGCCGATTCAGAATCGGGCTCAATGTCAGTACGGTTCTCGTCCAATTCGACATCTGTTGCTGATGGATCTTCGGGCTTGATGTTATGCAAACCCACATGGATAACATCACTTTTTTGAGGATCAACTTTGCTTTTCAATGGAAGAGGGATATCTGCTGCTGCTGCAAGTGCGGCCGCGGCAATTTTTGCATTGTCGGTTCTTCGTTTCCCAGATTCTACGTTGATTCCACGAGCTAGGGAGAAATTAAGACTTCCTGAGTTAGGGGAAGTATTACTGATGGCCAATCCTGTAGGCGATTGATGAGAACCTTCTGAATATGTGCGTTTGTGGCCAAGGCGAAATGTGCCCTCTACTGGAACACTGGCTAAGCGAGGGGAAAGGTTGAGGTTCTGGGTAGGTTGGTCGGACGGATTCTGCGAAGCTTTGGGGGATAATGTTCTATACTTAGTTCGAAACACTGCATCCTGAGATGGAGGGCCATTGACCACACTGTGGAAATCTTTACCTACAACATTGTGAGGTTGTGCAACTCCAGGGTAAGCGTATTGCAGTTGGGAAGCAAATTGTACTGGATGAAGTTTATAATCGTGATGGGGTTGTGAAAATCTTTGCATGGTCGGTAGTGTTGGTACAGGAGGTCTATAATGTTGGTCGGTCAAGGTTCCATGATTAGGTCTCTCTTCAGGATATGACAGAAGCACTTTTCCGAGTGTTGGCTTATCAGGATGGATTGGAGGTAGAACAGGTTGGGAATCTGTTCCCAGCAGTGACAAAATAGCGAAGGTGGAACCACCAGCATATGACAGGACTGTTAAATTTCCCGAGCCAGCACTTTGAGGAGATGTTCCATCAGATGGTGGAACAGTAGATTGAGGTGGAACAGTAGATTGAAGTGGAACAGTAGATTGAAGTGGAACTGAATAAACTGGTTTCAAAGAAGAGTCTAAAACAGGTACAGAAGATGTAGCTTCAGTAGCAGATACGGGCAGACTGGATGGTGGAGATACCTGACGAGCAGCAGCCGTGGCAAACATTAGTAGTGTAGAAGCATCAGCTAGAAGCTGTTGATCCTCATTCTTTTCGCTCATTAGACAAAGCTATCAGGTGACGTGAGAGCACCTATTCGAGTGGATGGGATAAGTTAGGAAGAAATTGTCGTAGTTAAGGAATAAGTTGAGGAAGAGCACTGTTTTTATAGTAGGTATTTTCCTATGCTTTGCTCGTAAAACAAGCGATTCTTCTTTCCTGCAGGATTACTGGTTGTGTTAAACGACGACAATTAATCATATAAGGAAAAAGTATGAAGAGTGATTTTTTCAAGATATAGAAAAGATTCATTTAATAAAGAAAGGAGTTTTGATTTTGGGGTTATTTTGGATACATATAGAGGGACTGGTAGAGTTTGAGGGAGATGAAGATTGACTCAGACAGAAAAGAATATTTGATATTTGATATTTGATATTTGATATTTGATATTTGATATTTGATATTTGATATTTGATATTTGATATTTGATATTTGATATTTCATAATTGATAATTGATAATTGATATTTGATCTTGGGCAAAATGGTCGTTTCTTGGGATAAATGGTTTGGGTTTCTTGGGAATGGTTTGGGTTTGTTAAGCTTTTGATTGACACTGTTAGAGACCGTAAGACACTGTTAGAGACTGTGACAACGTCATGCGGTTGTTTTTTTTGATTGATGGAGTTCCAGTCTTGAGTTTCTGACATTCCACCTCAAAAGCCTCACAAATGAGACAAAAGTATATAACACTCGAAATCTTCTTTCGTCACACAACCAACCTGGTTAAACTGCTCCCAATGTCCTCTTTTGAATTCTCCAACGAATTCTCTCACAATACTCAACGCTTTAATGGTTCCTCACTTTCACCCTCTCTTCCCTTGTCTGACATCTATTACAGCTCCCTTAAAGCTTTACCTATGTACATATGAGCCCGCCAACTTTCGCATTTAAAAAAATGGCATTAATCAGATGGCTTACCTTCAGTTTCTTTGAGCTTCTGTAGATATTCGATTTCCTTCTTTAACGAGTCCATGGCATAGTACACCTTCGACTGCAAGTAGAATGAATTTCCTTGGTCCTTCGAGTTGACGCCAAAAAGGTACTCGTATTTCTTGTCGATCTCTTCCATGGACAACTTAGAACGGTCAATATCCAAGATCTTGAGCGCCTCATCGACTGGGATACCTCCCACAGATCTCTGCTTGGAAGCACCGCTAGCTTGGGCAGCAGCACTGGCTTTAGCGGCCTCTTTGTAAGCCAGGGTGAAGGCACGACCAAATACCGTTGCGCCGGTGATCAACACTCTTGTTACTAATCTGTAAGCCATCGTATGGGTTGGTAAGATTGCAAGAACAAGAAGGAAGTGTGATGGGTGTAGTCGTCACGTGATAAAGATGTCAACATTTTCAATTTTCAATTTTCAATTTAAATTTCGATTTCGACATCAAACTTTCAAAAAAATAAGATCGGTTCTTAGCTCGAAAAGTAGTGATTCTTCGATAATAATTACTTTGTTAACGAGTGTCGATATGCATAGGGGTGGAAGTAACAGACATAATTGTCATAAGTACTTGCAGAAATTAATGACAATAAAACCTGACAGTGCTACCAAAAGGTTGTATCGAACAGTATTGCCCAGCGCCAACCAAACAGTATTACAGTATTATAGTACAATACTTCTCTACACTGTCAATTAGGGAGTCTATGTCATTTCGACTGTTAATCCCTACCAGAGTAGGTCCTATTCAACCATCTCCCTGTTGGCAACTTTCAATCATAACCAATTTTTCAACAGAACGAAACAACAAAGTTGATTGGATATTTTTTACAAATTAGACAAATAATGACAAAGTAAACAAAACAAAGCAAATTTTACGAAGGGAATGTAGCAACGGGCATTAATCTAAAGCCATGACTGAACAAAATCCAGCGATCAATAGAACTAGTCTAATACCCAAATGCGAAGCTCTAAAAGACAGAAACGAAGTGCATGCTGTGACCATTCTGTTAAAAAGGTCAGCATGCTCTTAGCTGAGCGTCAAACCCAGGTCACACAATCACTTATGTGGTGCAGTTAGGATAAGACTTAGGTCTTTATAGTAGTGTGCCAAAGGCACGAAGTTATACTTATATTAGAGTAGTATAACCACTACTGATGGTTGGTTCGAGAAACCCTGGAGCAGGGAAGAGCGCTCTACTTATAGTTTTTCAGTCTGGGTCGGGTAATCCATGTTCTGTCTGCAGGCTGGGGTTCATATTCAGTTTTGACCTAATTTGCAGCCACAAAATCTCGACAAAGATAACTCATCTGAGTGTATTCTTTTTAAAGATTCATTTTCTGATTCTTTTGTATATAACGATTCTATTTCTTTTGGAACATTAGCCCCTTAGGCATCAATGTCTCCAAATATCTTGTCTATAATAGAATTAAATGTAGTAGAAACAGGGTTCAAAGAAGGTGGGCAAAGCAAAAGTAAACAGAACGAAATCCAATAAAACAGTTCCATCCTATCGCAATATCCTTCTCTTTTTCTTCTGTTGTTAATTTTTTGGCATGCCTGGTTTCATTACTTAACTATTATGGTCTAGCATCTGAGGTGCACACCGCGATGCTCATCGCCATCTCCAGAACCCAGTCAACAGTCCATGGAGCTGCATTCATGTCTGCTACACAATTCGATAAAGTAAGCCTGCTTCTACTGTGGCTAAATAACAATGCATTCTGGAATTCTGAGCTTTTGGAAGTAAAGGAGTCCAAGTTCGGCGGAATGGGTGTGTTCTGGCTGTTGGGACCTGATCAAGATACAGACAACGACAACTTGCTCTTAAGAATCCCAAAACTGGCGGTTCTTTCGCCAAAAAACTCCTTCATTTACTCGTTGTTGGTTGAATACGAATGTTCAAGACCTGAGTTTGATTTCACCCAAGGCATGCACTCATTGGTGCTCACGTACATCTACGAACTCTCATGTAAAGAAGGTTCACCATGGCATATGTATTTCCAGTCGTTTTCTGCCGATGCTGATATTCCTGTATGTCTTTGGGACGATGATGAGAAGGCTGCTCTATACAACTCGGAGTGTGATCTCCTAGGCATGCTTGATGCATCTGAACTAGCCGGCTTCTACTTGGAATGTGTTGCTTTTGCAAAGCATGTTCTGGCTTTCGTTCCTATCCCTGACATATTAAATTCTTCGCTGGTCGAAGAAGTAGAACCTGGAAAAGCTAAGATCAATAAATCTTTGCTAGATTTTGGCAAATGTGTTCAAAATGTCATCTCCAGAGCTTTCACCATTGACAAATTTTACGGTTTATCCCTTGTTCCAGGTGCTGATCTATTCAACCACCTTTCCCCAATCATTCACAATGATATTGTTAACCCTCGTGAAAACGTTCATTTTGTATGTGACGACGATGAGGCACTATGTTCCGCCTGTGGTGAGATCGGATGTGATCATCTTGAGTATAATGATTCTAGTGATGATGAAGAAGAAATTGACATAGATGGAGATGAAGATGAAGGTGAAGATAATGATGAAGATGAAGATGAAGTCAAAGATAATGATGAAGGTGAAGGTGAAGGTGAAGGTGAAGGTGAAGCTTCAGATTCAAAGATATTATCTAATGAAGATTCCTATAATTATAACATTGGTAGCGAAGATTCTGAAAGCGAGCAAGAATCGGAATCGGAAGAAAATGAAGAAATCGATGGTCAAGGTTCCGATATTGAGAGCTCCAAGATTCCTGAGTGTACAGAATTGACAATGGCTATGGTTGAAGAACTCGAAAATGATATCGGCGAAGAAGCCCAAACCGACTTAGATGATGAAGAAGTTTCAACATTATCTTTGAGCGAAAATGAAGATGAAGATTCTGAAGAGAATAGCGAATCGGAAGAGATCAAGGCGTCTGAAATTGACCCTCTGAAAGTCGAATTGGCAAACGAGCTACAAGACGGATCTAAATGTTGTGACATTGTCCTCACCAAGCCAGCAGATGCCACATATGACTATGAACTCTTTAACACTTACGGAAACAAATTGTCTAACTCTTATTTGTTACAAAGATATGGGTTCATCTGTACCGATAACCCCAACATCACTTGCAACATCAGCATCCCTATGTTTGCGCATTTAAAAAAGGAAAGAAGCAGTTCTGCTAAACGCAAACAGTTGAAGATTAAATTGGACTGGTATGAGGCAATTGGCTTTGAGCTTGTTTCGGAAATCTGTGCCATGAATATTCGTCAATCATACAATCATAACCAGAAACATGACCATGACCATGAACGTGGTCCTAGTGACAGTTGCTCAAAAGAAGACGATGGTTGTTGCGATGATGGTGATTGTTGTGCTGATGATGAGCTCGAAGGTGACGAACTTGCTGATACTTGGCAACTTTCTCCTCGTATCGGGACAGATGCCAAACCTACTCTTCAGACAAAAGCTCTCATTCATTTGTTAACGATGCCATTCAAGGTCTTTGAGTCTGAAATCGTTAAATGTTCTAGTCAGCGCAAATTAGAGAAGCGAATCGCCAACAAGCTAGTTGAGAAGGAGTTTACAAAGGAGGAAAACGCAATCGTCAAAGGCTGGATAGTTGAAAGATTGCGTCGGTACAAAAATGTTAAAAATATCAAAGGTCAAAGGGCTACAATGATCAATACCATGATCCTGGAAGAAAAGAGGCTCTTGCTTAGGGCACTAGCCAAGCTTCCCTCTGAGGATCTGTAATTAGATGCAAATAGAAAGATCAATATATTGATCTGAATATACAATTCATTATCTAGAAATCTGATTGAAATCTTAACAGATAAATCAAACCCCATCTTTTATGTATTTGATTACCCGATGGATGTGCCCAATAACTATAGCTAAGTTCACCACACTCAGCAATGACAATAAATGTACAAAGAAAATGCAATTTTCTTCTTCAAATTTAGCTAAATGGAAAATAAATATCATTTTTCACCAAAAAAATCTTAATTACCCATGTCACCTTCGTCCATAGTGATCCCTGTCTCCCCACATCGCTATTCATTAATATCTCCAATCTAACGTCAATGATCCTGGATCAAGATGATTTAGAAACAGATATCAGTTTCGAGTTTGAGGACGATTGCTTTTCAAGTGACGGAGATGATGTGGCCGCTGACCAATCAGAATCGGGCCAGAACAGCTGTACAAAGCTCTTTCCAGAGAAGCTGAGTACAAATTACAACCACAAATCGTTCGCAATCAATACATTTATCGAAAAACAGTTTATAGAAGATGCCCAGGGTCTTCAATCGCTGTTTCTACGGGATTTTCTGGTCGACGAGACATTGATTGTACTTCAGTACAAGAACTGGCTGAGACTGGAGGTTTTGAGTGAGTACTATGGTGATTGGGATAAACTCAGAATTGCCTGCGGTCTTCCTGATACTCGAAAACTATTCAATGATGTTAAAAAAAGGTCTGGTTTTACATGTATGGTCTGTTGTGAATCCGGTGACCTTGATGTCTTCTCATTACTGTGTGGGCATGAATACTGCTTACTGTGCTATGGAATGTACGTGACAAATTCCATAGGGCCTGGAATCTTGATTCGCTGTATGGAACCTCTGTGCAACCTCACGTTGCTTCATAAAGATATTGTTCTTCTCCATTCCTTACTGGAGTCTTCACCCCCCAGTCTTGAAAAGAATCAACTGATGAAGTTGCCTGATAATGACCAAAGCTTGCCTACTACAGAAAGTGATCCTTCTAGAGATAAGCCTTTGGCAAACAATACCAAAAATAGTGCGGGTGTTTTTCATATTACTCCCGATCTGTATTTTGATGTTAATGACTACTTTAAACAGACCAGTCTTGACAGTAACTTTGCTTTTGATGAATTGTCGCTCCTACCGATCGAGAGAAATTATCTTTTAAATTCTCCCTCTTTGATTCAGGCGGCCCGGACTTTCATCGGTGCTGCCTTCGATAAGTATGTGTGGTGTCCAGCCCCAGATTGTCCCGCTATTGTCAGTATTGAAAAGTCTGAATTGGCTCGATCAGTAGACTTCAATGTCAGCAATAACCTATCTCTCATACCTGTTGTTTCTTGTTTCAAGTCTCATGAATTTTGCTTTCAGTGTAGATTTGAGAATCATCTACCTTGTCCTTGTTGGTTGGCCAAGAACTGGATCAAAAAGTGCTCAGACGACTCGGAAACCATCCATTGGCTCCAAGCAAATACCCAAACATGTCCTGCGTGTTCTGCAGTTATTGAGAAGAATGGCGGTTGTAACCATATGACATGTCGGAAATGTAAACACGAGTTCTGTTGGATTTGCTATGGAGATTGGAAATTGCATAACCAAAACAATTGGCAGTGTAATCGTTTTGATCCCGAAGCTATTGCAACAAAAGAAAAAACGAAAACAAAATTCAAGAAGTCCTTGTCGAGGTATCTACATTTCTACCAAAGATTTGCAGCCCATCAAATTTCTATGGTGGGAGACTATAAAACACTTGCAACTATTCAGGGACACATGCTGGAGTACATGAAACATACAGTTAGTAATGGCCTCAACACACTTTCGTGGAGCGATGTTCAGTTCCTTATAGACTCGTTTAAGGCTCTTTGTTCGGGGAGGAAATCACTCATGTGGTCTTATGCGTTTGCGTTTTATTTGCAATCCAACAACTTTTCCACCATATTCGAGTCGATGCAAGACTTCCTAAGTGATACTGTTGAAAAGCTTTCGCAGATTTTTGAAGATTTGAAGCTGAGAAAGCCATCGATAAAATCCAGAGATCTCATTGTTCAAAAAAGGGAACGATTTCTCAATCTCACCTCTCTCGTGCTACAAAGACGTCGTATGTTGATTGAAGCTGCACAAGCAGGTCTTGAAAGCGGTGATTTAATTTTGTCCCAGGACTAGTGCAGAAGAACGGAACTACTTGAAGGGTGTTATCTTGATGATGATCATGTTTTTCCTAGAAGTCCTTCGAAGATTCTCAATTGAAGTCCTGAAATTGCATTAATGAGAGTAGAACTGTCTTCTCTGGTGAAGAATTAACACCAGAAAATTATAATATTGGGGTCTTATGTGGCATTGATCTTTATCTTTTCCATTTTCTTGAATTATCATCCTAGGTGAACACTTATAAACACCTTTCTGCTCGAAATTATTTAAGGAAATAGCATTAAAAATATAAACCTGTAAGTAATATCATTTGATTATTTTTATATCTTTGAAATTTTTGTTTTTTGCCATGCAACATAGGGTTCTGGTGTTTGTAGTAATCCAAGAAAAAGACTGGTGGTTTTATAACCATTGTCACTTAGCTTTAAAAAAGAAATAAAGATTGCAGCACCACAATTTCACACATGGTCTCCCACTGCATTACTCAGTGTGG
>JAJMJD010000060.1:0-79727 GCA_030568975.1 Australozyma robnettiae
ACTGAGTAATGCAGTGGGAGACCATGTGTGAAATTGTGGTGCTGCAATCTTTTTTCTTTTTTGATAATGTATTTGTAATGACCAGATTTTAACAACTACAACCAAACCCTAGGTTTCAAGCAGAGTGTTTTCGAAGTAGTCAAGGATGAAGAAATGGATAATTGGGAATAGATATACGGAATTTTTTTGATGAGGGAATAAAAATACATATCAAATTACTTATTTAGGGGTCTATTTTTCTTTCTTATGTTCTTCATCATGGCCGATAATCCTCTGACAATAACCATGTTCATGTTGATTTCATCTAGATAATTCAAAGGGTTCGTTAATAGTTTTGTTAGTTTAAATAATTTTGTCCCGATATTTTTCGTCAATGTCTTGACTTCTCTCTTCTGTGGGAGGTTGAAATGTTCAAACATCTTCAAAACGCTAAGCTCTGTAGATTGAAGCGAAGTAATTATTAGATTTGAATGGCTTTTTACGGTGAATGTATTCTCTTTGTTTTGGTGTCTCTTTGTTTTGAAAACTTGAAGTTTTGTGTCTCTGTTGTGGAGACTTATTGTTCTTTCCTATTCTGTTGACGAAACGGCCGACCGTATAATCATTTTGAAAGAACGATCTCGCAAGAGCCCTAATTTTATCATTTTATTATTGAATCCTTTGGGAGTTGTCGATTCTTTTCCAGAAGCAAGCCTTTCTGTTCTCTTCAAAGAACTCTAACAAGATCAAAGAACTCTTGATCCTCAATTGGCCAAGAAAAAAATATTCAGTATAAACATTTTGACTCTTTTCCGGTAAAATTGTTCCTTGAGGAACTAAACCATTGCTTTCTGGCCTTCTTGTGCCTCTTCAAACTTTCGATAACTTAAAGAGAAGTTTCAACCGTAATGAATGTGATGACTGGAATGTAATGAGTTTCTTGGTTGAACTGTTGAAAATACGTTGGCTATCATTCCGTAGAAAAGAAAGAGAGTGACATTTGTTTGATTGATCTTAATAAGCATACTGTTCAATCCTTGGAGATTCAATACTACTTTATAAGATTTGAAAATAAGGAAAGAATAGATAATTCGGAAAAGAGGATATAATTATTTGAAGTAGTTGATGCTGACTGTAAGATTACAGTTATACAGCTTGAGTACAGCTTGAGTACAGCTTGAGTACAGCTCGTAAGATTGAAAGATTGGAAGATTGCAAGACTGAAAGACTGTAAGAGTATTAGATCCCCCAGAACAATCAAATACCGTTATATCATTCATAGAATCCTTAACAAATATCGAACTTACAGTTTATTCACCCCTAGTGTCAATAGAATCAATAATGCTCTACTTTCATCATATGGTTTAACTTAAAGTAGTTTCGAATATTCTTGGATCCTTCAATCAATTTGAATTTCCACCCGAACTGTTGACTCTCTGCTACCATCAAGAATTACATTTAGTAAATCAAATCTTCTTTGGCTCACTTCCAATTGATGAACTGTCAATCCTAGCTATTCTCAACTTTTCCTCATTCACCAACTTCTCCTAATTCTCCAACTTCTCCTAATTCTCCAACTTCTAATAAACAATAAACAATAAGAAATTTCTTCAATCAAAATTCGACGCAACGATATTCTCTAGTCTTGTATCTCTGTAACAACATACCAGGACCAGGACCTAATACAATCCCATTTCAAACACATCAACAACATTATCTTACATCACGAGACTTCTTTTAACCAAAAACAACTCAAATAATCTTCTAAATTCGAAAATTCCCGCTAAATCTCAAACCTCCATCTTTTTCCCCCCACACCAATGCCCCATGAACCCCCAATATACCCCCACCCTCATCTCATCTACCCCCAAATACTCCAGTACAACATCCATGTGATCAATGAATTCATCCAATGGACTTATCGTACCCATATTATGGTCCCTGATCTTTGTTTACTCGACCTACGTCATGTGTCATGTCGTTGGTCTTAAACTTTTGTTCCTTTCGCTACTGAAACCAGCAGCCTATGTATTATGGGTCTTAATGACCATCACTGTTCCATCTGTGTACCTTTATTGGGCTGTTCTTTTAATCAAAGGTCCTGGATTTTTGCCTCTGCCAATAAATTTACCGGTTGCATCTCCTCTGGATGTTCTAGACCCTTTGGGACGGTCTCCTTTGTCTGTTGTGGCTCCATTGGCATTTCTGTGTGATGCCCTGGGTTTCCCCATCTATTGCTCTCATTGTCAACAACTCAAGCCAGAAAGGGCTTTCCATCTGTCTCAAACCAATCGGTGTGTTCCAAGATTCGATCACTATTGTCTTTGGATCGGCTCCGTCGTTGGAAGAGATAATCTAGTGCCCTTCTACAAGTTTTTGCAGTTTTCTGCCTTGTACTCCGCCATCTGTATTGTTTATGTTGCAATAACAATTCGGCATGCTCAAGGAAATGGTAAGCTTTTACCTCATATCTTGGTCGCCTTGGTTTTCAACGTCTTTTTCGCCATGTTTCTGTTTGGTATGCTCATAACGACTCTGAATCAAATATGTCATGGTGCTACAACGCTAGATATGTATACCATGAAAGATGCACGAATTCAGAAACGTTGGGATAATCGAAATCTGAGCGCAAACCCAAAGTTCTTTACGCTGATGCTCCCGCCTCCTCGACGGTTTGAAAGTGGAATTCGTTATGTGAACATCCAACATGAGAATACCAGACTTGTGGTCAGTTATGATGTTTCCCAATACCCTTACTCTTTAGGGGCAAGACAAAACTTAATCGATGCCTTTGTTTATCGAAATCGAGTTCGTGAGGGGTTCCCTAGAGGTAGCCTTCTCGATGCATTGGTGATTATCATCTTCCCATACTTTGACTTGTTCGTAGGGCCTTCACCTGATCCAGCCGACCAAAATAGATATGAGTCCTGGTCTGATGAGTTCGGGACTCTGTTTTTGGCTCTTATAAGGGAGAAAATCTCTCTGGGCCAATACCTTAAACCGTCATTTGCCAATGTTCAAGATTTGCCGCTCGAGAATGCAAAAGATATTACCGAGTAACATAAGAAGTATGCATCAACAGGAGTTAAGAACTAGATGTTAAGTCACGGGTTCATTCTAGACTTATATGTTCAACACAACATCCCATTCCCGAACCATATCCATAAAACCGTTGTACTCTCCATCATGTTCCTGTCTGTTCCATATTTCAAACAATATTTGTTTCGACCGCCAGAAATTGTACGTCAGAAAAGACTGATCCTTCCACATCATCTCACATTGGGCCCGCAGCTGAATGTTCGTTGCAAAATCAATATCACTGCCACAAACAAGAAGCGGCCAAAAGGAGCAAGTAAATGAAATTCCTTCACTCGTCTTGGAAAGAACAGCATTCAATTTCGACAAATTTTCCATGGCTGCCAAGCTTTTCCGTATATTCTCCTGACATTGAGCAATCGGCACCTCCGTTATAAGACGGTCAAAGTAGATTTTCAACGCATGGTAGAAGCATTCGACATTATAATTCAAGCCTTGATGAAAATTAGAGAGAAACATCTTCGTTTCTCTTCCCGTTGTTGCATCGAATTTGATATCATAGAGTTTCCAGTGGTGTTCAATCCTCCAAGAATTGACCCGGTCCAATGTTTCGGCACAAATCCGAGGGTAGTTTCTAGGACTTACACCCTTCAATTTGAAAATCCTCTTTTCGTTGGTGAGCTTCACAACGTCCTGAAAGAGTCTCACAAGGGCCTGTGGTAATCCTAAACTCACATATGCGTCCGGATAGTCACTCCTTGGAACGATGGGCCCAGTGACAGAATTTTGAACTGGACCCACTTCAAGTTTGTCTTCAGTCTTTGTTCTCTCCGTTTTGGTCTTTAAAATAAAGTGTTCATGTAAATCATCTGACGATTTGGAATTTTCGTTGAAATGAACAGTAACAGAAAGGTCTTTCGTATGAATAGTTGCGTTGTGCTTTATAGCACTCAGGGGATTGTCCGAAGCGTTATTTTCTTCGTCGTTGGCTGATTCTTCGTCACTGAGAGAACCACTAAATAGATCGTAGTCACCCTCGACATCCCGGTAGTTTTGCTGTTGGTCTTTTTTTGGGATGGAGAAATTGAACGAATTGACACTCTGCGTTGAAGTATAATAGATGTAGAAAAACTTGAACACGTCCCGGAGATAATGCTCTAAAGGTGACTGGTTCCCATTTGTGCCAGAGGAACGTTCCTGTTCGTCGTCCACATTCAAACCTGCCAAATATTCACCCACGGCATAGATTAGATCAAAGTTCTCATAGACCCCAAATGAATTGTCGAGGTGGATTTGAAGAATGAGTGCCATAAGGAAGTAATTCTCGTACCAGCCAGAATAAGATCCTTCATTTCGGAAATCATATTCGTCTAGATGATAGTTTAGAAAGTTAATGGCAACCTTGCGAAGCTCAATGCTGGCTTTTAAGTCTTCGCTTACCAAATAGGAGTCAACTGGGTTCTTGACAGGAGACTGGGATTGCCAACTATGGAAACGGCCAAGAGATAGAACCATGCATAGGATACAGAACTTGATGTTATTAAGCATTGTTTCAAACGGCACTATTTCTGCTTCTCGGTCAAATACAAAGAGGTCCCAGTTCCCTGTCTTGGGATATTCCTCGCAAATAAGCTCAAAGAGTAGTTCTCTGATCTTAGGAACCACTAAAGTATCCCAGCAGCAATTTGGATGGACCACTTTGATAAAAGGTAAGTGTTTTGCAGAAATCGCCAGCGTTGCCTTTGCAAGCAATGAAGTAACAATTATGTTTTTGTCATTATCGGTTTTGAAAACGTCACCAATATAAGATACCTTGGGAGACCAATCGTCAGACTCGATATTGGCGAAGAATTTCGGATATAGAATATGATACATTCCTTGCTCACTAAACTTATACCATGGACCTTTAATGGCCAAAATGGTAAGTTTTGCATAATCCAACAATTTGTAGTGGACAAAGGAGTTGTCAGTTTTAGAGAAGATTGAACTTTCGTGAATGTTTGAACGGGAAGAGGACCGTTGGAAGGGTGGCAGTCGAGGACTATTTGGTCGATTTGGATGACTTGGCAGATTTAGATCATTTTCTTCACTTTGTGATTGAAAAGTTGCATTTTGGGATTCACAGGTGACTCTGTTACTTGCATCTGGCTTTTCGGGAAGTGATTTTGTTTCAGAATGACTTGAGTCAATCAGCTTTCTTGAACCGGAATCCAACCTCTTGTTAGAATAACCAGAATCTATCAGCTTCTTTGAATAACTTGAATCAATCAGCTTCTTTGAATAGCTTGAATCAATCAGCTTATTTGAATAACCAGGATCAATCAGCTTATTTGAATAACGTAAATCAATCAGTTTCCTTGCAAAACCTGAATTTATCAGCTTATTAGCTTGTGACGTGATAGAAGAAACCAAATCTGGAGTTGTACTTGAATCATATCCTCCTACATTCTGCCCGTCGTTCAACAAGACCTTATCTACAGCAATCTTCTCCCTCCAGTTGGGATCAAAAGCCCCAAATGGTCCATAGAAGTACTTCCCCTTCACCAAGCGATGAGGAACATCATCAAAACGAGACACAGCTCGTGAAAGAATCTCAAGCAGCTCATAGTTTTGTTGAGGGGGAAAGTTGACCAAGGCAAGTTTTCTTCGCAGGAAACAGTTATCTCTCCGTTCCCCGCTTCCTTTCGGCACGGCCGGTTTTATCAAGAGGTCCATTTTCTTATCCACCGTCATTATTTCGCCCCAAGATAACACCACACCATATCCCTTACATTCGAGACCTGCTTTCAGACATCGGTCACATTTAGGTTTTTTCTTATCACACTTGATTCTTCTCAGACGGCATGTCCAGCATCCGTCGAAGTTTCGTGATCGTGGAGGCATGAGAGCCAGAGGGCTTGGGAAATGAGGAAATGAATGATTTTGCGGTTGGTTGACGACGGTTACTGCCGGGTATTGTCGGTTATTGCCTTTTATTGTCGGTTATTGCCGGATAATGTTGCGAATATTTGTCACTACTGGTCCGTGATGACCTGAATTGATTCCAGATGACCTTTGGATGATCTGAGATGATCTGAGATGATCTGATGGACGAGCTGGACGCACAAGATGGGGTAATTTGACCGAATCAAGCAAAAATGTGAATTATTTTTTAGGCAATTTTCGTTTTTTTTCGTTAAGAATTCTTATCATTTCATATTATGTTGAAGTCGCTTTGCTTTTGATTGACTGTTGGCTGTAGCTTTTAAGAGAGAAAAGAAAAGTGACCCGAAAGGAGACAAAACACGAGAAAAAGAAAAGAAAAGAGGGAAAAATAAAAACTCTTGTGACTAAAAATACTTTTGTTTTAAAGCTATTGACGCAAATTATATGGTAATAATGCATAGGAAGGGCACTTTGCTCAAATTAATCAATCTGGTTGGTCGAAACTGTATATACGCACTTATGATGTAAACAACCTGTATATAAAAAGCGTTGTTTATCTTATTGATCAATTGCATCAATTGAGCTCTTTTCATTACATCGCTTGTACAATCTATGTTGTAGTTTCCTGTATATAGCCGTTTCAGAATTATCAATTAATCTGTCGAGTCTCGGTTCCCCGTTTTGGAAGTTGTTTTGTTTTGTTTCTTTTGTTTGTTTTATTTCTTTTTCCCTTTGTTCGGTTTCTGTTGTTCTGTTTCTTTGTTCGGTTTCTCTGCATTGATTAAGCTAAAACCACTTAGTATATATCAATAAATCCACTTTATATGCAATTGAAAGAAAATGTTCCATCATCAATTTATGGTAAACGACCTTCTCTTTTCAATCTCATTTTCTCAGCGAAGGTTAATGGCTTAGAAGGCTCGTTAGAAGCAGCAGAAGCATCGGCTCTAGGGGCCTCTTGTCCAGCTGCTGGTGGTGCTCTTGGTGGCACAGTACTTCTAGGAGGAGCGTACTTTGGTGGTTTATAAGCACCACTTGAATTTTGAGCTGGTGCAGCTGGTGCAGCAGCCGAGGCTCTGGAGGCAGCATACTCAGCTTGCATCTTAGCTCTCTTGGCTTCAATCTCAGCATCCTTCTCCTTTTGGATACGTAATTCCTCCTTGAAACGAGCAAGCTCAGCTTCCTTGGAACGCTTAATTTCGGCTTGCTCCTTGGCGATACGCTCTAATTCGAGCTTATTACCCAAGTCCTCCAAACGTTGTTGCTTAACTTGTTCAATACGCTCCTTCTTAGCAGCCTCCAAAGCTTGAGCAGCACGAGCCTTGATTTCAGAAACCTTGGCGGCGTTCTGCTCGTCAATGATGGCACGGAATTTCTCGTAGTCTGGAAGAACACGAGCCAAACGTTGCTTGATGGCAGTGGCGTTCTCAAACTCCTTACGAGCCTTCTCGATCTTGTTCTTCTTCAAAGTCTCAAAGAGTTCAGCGTCACGGGTCTTTTGCTTCTCGGCATCAGCCTTGTAAAGACTCAACTCCTGCTTTCTTAATGCTCTCTCTAAATGGTCTGCCTTCTTGAAAGCAGCACGCATTTTTTCGTCCAAGACCTTTCTGTCCTTGTTCAATTGCTCGATTTGCATGATACGCAACTTGTCGGTGTCAAGGTCTTCCAAGTTGTCCAAGTCAATTTGGATGATTCCCTTGGCGTTGATCTCCTCGGCGATCTTACGCTTGTCAGCATCGTGGATTGCTTTCTTCTCCTTCTCCAATCTCTCCTTTTCCTTTCTGGCTTGTTCCTTGGCCAATCTTTCTTGTTCAGCCTTTTGTTCCGCGATAAATCTCTCTTGTTTCAACTTAGCTTGTCTCTCTTCCTCCTCGCGCTTAAGTTTTTCAGCCAATTTACGACGCTCTTGCAAAACATTGACTCTGTTTGCAATTTCACGTTGCTCGTCGGCAAAGTGGGCAAGGGCGTTCTTCATAGCCACATCTCTTCTGTGCTTTTGACGGGCTTCAGCAGATGGGTCAATAGCCAGGTACGACGACGACAAAACAGATGCCAACTTTGACAATTGGACTCTGACCAACTCAGCAGGAGAGGCTTGCAACTTAGAAGACAAGGAGTCGTTGAAAGAGTCTTCGAATGGATTAGACTTGAAGGTAACCACCAGCGACTCGTGGTCAATGGTCAAAGACAAGTGACCCTTCTTAACAGCGTTCACAATCAAATCCTCGACCTCCAATGGGGTAAGAGTGAAATCAGTACCCTCGATTTGGCCCAAGGAGACCAAGAAATCCAACTTGACAGCCTCGTAAATCTGGGAAACTTGTTGGAAGGAACGGATCAAAACAACCTCTGTCAAGTGAGGAATGTATCTTCTGTAAGATTCATCTTCCTTGATGGTTTCAAAGACACCAGCAACCTTCTCCTTAGCGGTCAAAGGATGGAACTGAGCGTCACTCATGATTTCAAACAATTCACAAATAGCTGGGTCAACAAACTTCAAGATTGACTTGTTGATGATAGAAGAAATCAAAGAGTCTCTGGTTGGAACCTGGTTCAAGTTCAACAAGGAGGTGAGCTTTGCGTTCTTGGCCTTTTGGTCATCGACGACGGTCTCGTTGACGGTCAAAGACTTGGTTGGGATAGCCAAGGTAGACAAAACAAGAACAGAAGCGTGATGTTTCAATTCAGCGTCAGATGCGTTTGGAGATTGAGAGAACAAGTTGAAAAACTTGTTCCAAGCAGCAGCATGGAACAAAGTGTTGTCGGAGACAGCAAAGATTCTGGCCAAGTTCTCGTAGTAGTTAGCCATCAAAGCAGGTCTAGGGACCTTCTTGGAAGCAGTGATCAAAGAGTGAACATCGTCGACGGAACGGAAGGATTCCTGCCACAACTCCAACTTGACGGAGATGTTCAATTGAGCAAATCTCTGGTCCAAGTATCTCTGGACGGTCTCGGAATCAGACAAATCCACAGCATGAGTGTTTGTTTGGCCGGCAACAGGCTTTCCAGCAACAGGAGTGGTGACGGATTGCATGTGGACTCTCAAGAGCTCGCACAAACGACGGAACTCGGCTTTACGGCCAAACTTCAAGCAGAACTGGAAAGCTTGGTTGACGACGGCGGAGTAGGTAACTTCCAACTTGGAGTTGTTTCTCAAAATGTCAAGAGAGGCTCTGAGGGCTTCCCAGAAGAATCTCAACCATGGAGTAACCAACTCACGTTCAGTTCTGTCTGAAGAGTCGGTGTTGGAAACGGTAGACAACAAGATACTTTCTGGGGTCTGGGCGCCTTCCAAATCATCCTCAACATCTTGATCGATCTTGGTATCGGCCTGAGCTTGGGCATCGTCCAACTTCTTGCTTGCCAATTGTATGAAACGACGAACAATCACTTGAACAGACTCCAAGCCATTTTCCGAGCCTTGGACGTTCTTCTTGTATTGATGTAAAGCATCCTTGGCCAACTTACCCTTACGCAAATCAACTGCCAACTCAATAAGCAACAAAGCGATGGGTTGCAAGTCTTCTACTGGCAAATGACGGATTCTCTTGGAGATGATGAGCTCATACAATGTCTCAAGGGCGGCATCCGGTTGACCGACGTTGATGAGGTCCTCGGCTCTTTTCAAGACGTTTTCTGGGCGAAACGTTTGGTTTCTGTGGGGAGGAGCCATTGTTGGAGACTTGGAGGCTTACTGGAGGAGGTTTTTTTGGTGGGTGGAAAATTTGCAACGAAAGTGGGTTGTGTGCAGGATTTTTGAAAAATTATTGATCTTGGTGGTTTTGGATTTGGGGTTGTTTTGGATTTTTTGGCGGTTTTGGAGGTTTTTGGAGGTTTTTGGATTGTTATGGGGTTCTTTGATTATGTTTTTCGAGGTTGATAGAGATGTGGATCGGACATTGATGTATGTGGTTCGTGTAAAGGAAGTGCAGTGTTTTTGCGAGTTTGTGTTTTTGCGTTTTAATCTTTCAGTTTTTTCTTTTCTTTTTTCTCTTCTGTCCTCTTCTGTCCTCTTCTGTCCTCTTCTGTCCTCTTCTGTCCTCTTCTGTCCTCATCTCTTTCTTGTTGTCAAGGCTGAGGCTGAATTGATTATATTCTATCCTGGTAGACTCTAGTGGAATATGGCTTTATTAAACGACTGCTTTCTTCAAAGGAGACGGGGAGCAAACCCCTTCATATTCGGGTTTGACCGTTTCTTATCAATTCGTAGTAGCAATCAGACCATAAAAGGAAATCGTTCTGTGCTATAAGCAAAGTCAAATATCCAAAATATCTTCTTTCTGATGGGACACCCCTCTCAGAAAAGGTAAACGGACACAGTTGCTATAATCGTAGACATCAACACCAAGCTGATAAGAGGTTTTCTATTCCACGAAAGGATAAGACAGGAACCTATCTACTGATACCTTTTCCTGTAATGTTATAGTATAAGTAATTAATTCAGGTTCTTTCTTTGCTATCGATTTAGCTGTTGCTCGATTATCATCTACATAACATATCTACGTTTGTAATGTTCATTATGAATTTCAAAGGTTTGATGATTTGAAACTTTGGGACTTAGTGGTTGAGCTTTTGGGATTCTTGGCATTGTTTTTGAGCTCAGAATCTTTTGGTTTCTTGATATTATGACCTTTTGAAATTTTTGAAAAAGTACAGAGTACCTGGAATATATAGAACTCTTTGGTGGGTCTACTTAAATGTCAACTTATTTTGTCAACTAATTTGTCGTTTCAGAACTCTTGAGTCTCTTTCATCTTTCTATTCTTCCTCCCTTCTTTCTTCCTTTGGATTAGAATACAATAGACTTCGACCGGACCAGTTTATACTGTTGAAGACATTGGTAAATGGAAATCTCTCACGAATTCTTGTTTCTTCTTCTTCTTCCAATGACTTTCATCTTTCCAATCTTGAATGAGTTAATAATGGTATGATGAACAGTATGGGTCAACTACCTTCTCTTTAACCATAAATGATCCTGTCCAGAGATTTTTCAGATCAAGTAGAAACAACTCAAATAAAAAACCATTTATTTGTGCCTTAAAAACGAGGCATCTGTTGAATTGCTTTGAATATCCGTTCTATTGACAACGTTGAACAGAGCTGTACCCAATGACATTTAGGTCATTCCAGATATTAAGGGAATTCAAAGAATTTAGTAAGTTTTAGCAGGTCTTCTTGTAATTCTCCAAAACTGTGACTTCTTGATAGCCTTCTTTAAGCTCCTCTCAAAGACCCTTCCTTAATCTGTGAAGAAAGAGCCAGAGATCAAGTTGGGTCATCCAGAGATGTCCAATTAAGTATTTTTTGACATCAGGTCTGATAGATTAAAAGTACATGTAAGTTCTTATCCTTCATCTTTCTTAGCAATCTTCCTACCAATCTTCCTACCAATCTTCCTATCAATCATTCTACCAATAATCCTATCAATCTTCCTACCAATCAACCTATTAAACACTCTAGCACCCTCCGACTACCATTCAGAGTTCATATCTCTTATAAGAACTAATCTTTGATAGACAAGACTCGATATGGGTTCATTACACACAAAAGACAAAGAAATGGCCACAAAATCACCAAAAATAGCATACAGACCAGAGTTTTCAACTCTTTTAAGTGGTTTAGTACTGATTCGCCTAGATTCTGGTGGGACTGTCCTTTAGATAATACTCAAAAGAACGTTTATGTTGTTATCATCGAGATCTTCTTCGAACCTGATTTCTCCCTTATTTGTATGATTGTTCAACGATCCCATTCAGAAGCATTTTCTTTGGCCTTGATATTATGGTTCTTTGATGGATCTAAGCTCATTATCTTCCCTGCCTTGTGTCACTGGAAGATCAAGCAGTATTTACAAGCTTTAGGGTATCTACTGCTCTTAATCTTAACCAATGGACATAGTTCTCAATTGGGATATGATTTTTTCTGATCAGATTCATTTCAAAGCAATTTTATATATCAATCTCCTCTCTCTACATTATTTCCTTTTCCTTTCTACCCAATTCCCTTTCTGGTAGAATTGTTTCGTGGCCAATTCTGTTTCAGTCGACAAATTTCATTTATTGATAAAGAAAGTGAATTTGTGTTTGGAGTACATTTGGCTGAAATCCTCTTTACTGGCTGCAAATGAACTGGCTGCAAATGAACTGGCTGCAAATGAACTGTACATAAGAGAATTCGACGTTATTTTAGAAACTTATAAGAAAATCTTCAAAAATTTCTTCCTTTTATCAGTTCCTCTAATCTCTAATCTATCGACAATCTCCGTTCCCTGTTGTTTCTGCCAAGTCAGGAACAGACAACTTTCTTTGAGAAAAATCCTCACAAAATTCAAAAAATCAAAAAACTTCAAAAAAAACTTCAAAAAAAATCCAAAAAAAAATCCAAAATGTCCAAAAAATATTTAAAAATATCCGAAATTCCTCCCTGCTTATTTTCAAGATTGCCGTCCTTTCTGCAGGAACAATCTGCCTCCAGTTTCTAATGATAAGCCATCAAACACCATAATACACCAAAATAAAAAAAATAAAAAATAATTTCCCACTCCTTACACCTTCAAAAATCCATCGTTCGGGCCGTTGTCTTAACTAACCCCACTAACCCCGGAATTTCCCCCGCCCTTCGTTGCTTCAATGCAGTTGTGTACTGCAGACAGCCCCCCGCAGGATCGATGGCTTCTATGTAGATCTTCCTCCAACCAACCTACCTCCAAAAAAGATAAACTACCTCATCACGCCCAGAACGCAAAACAAACCAAAGTTTGCTGAAAATGGGAAATAACGCCTCAACAACGACAAGAAAGTCGCTGGCGGCACTGCGCCACAATGCGGCGCCGTTCCGCAAATCTCATCAATCCCAAAACAATCATCACAACTTGGAAGAGGAATTCAGTGATTTGATACTTCATGAGGTCAAACGCCAAAAACACAGCTCGGATGCTGGTGACTTGCAGGCCCCGATAAATCCCGTTTTGGGCGGGGAAATGGTGGAATCTGTAGAAATGGTGGAATCTGTAGGAGGACCACGAGGAGGGGGTATGCTGGAATCGACACAGTTGAACGATTTGGATTTGGGGGCATTTTCCAAATCTTCCCCAACTTCTGAATCGGCCAAAATTCCCTCTTCTGTGTTGACAAAAGCAGGCCATTTCTCTAACGACCTCCTAGAGGACGAATATAACGAATTGGGCCATGATGTTTTGGAAAATGGCGAAGGTGACGATGTTCTGCGCAGTATCTTGCCGAACGACGTCGTAGAGACCTTTGGTTCTGCTGGTTTGGCCGGGAGCGGCGACTCAATCGAAGTTTCTCGTGTGGCTGGCCACACAGAGAACCCATTCGAAACCCGGCTGCATACTCCTGGCTCTTACATCACCAGTGACGAATACGCTGCTTCAAATATGGTGGTGGACTCTCCTTATGCTCCAGACAGTGCCGCAGATAGTGTCTCATACAGCACACCAGTCAATGCCTCGGAAAACGCACCAACTAGTTTTTCTCGCGCCTCGAGCGGTTCGGCCATCTTGAATTCTGTAGACTTTACCCGTGTGGCACTGCCTGCTATAGCCAGACAACGTCCCCAGGCTCCGACTACTTCGCGGCTGTCTAGTCATATTGTGCCCACAACCCAGGACATGACATCTGCTACAAATTTTCAAGGTAACGGAAGTGGTTCACGTTCTTCTGTTAATCAATTGGTGCCCGTACGCATCAAATGGGTAAACCAAACTCGAGAAAATATCATCAAAGTGTCCATAATTGGCTCATTTCTGAACTGGTGCGATGTAATCAAGCTTAAACGGTCTCTGCATCATCCAAATGAGTACCTGACTACTGTCAAGCTCCCTCTTGGTGTCCACAAACTCTTGTATGTGGTTAACAACGAGTATAGAGTTCTGGAACTGTTACCTACAGCAACTGACCAAGAGGGTATATTCTTCAATTGGTTTGAGGTGTTGGACCCACGTCATCTTTACAATAACAATCCCAACATTTACCACCATTCAAATCTATCTCTGGGAGGTACTGAAGGGGGAATTGTCCAAGTCGCGGGAGAGCACGATGCCAGTCAGATTCAACGCAAGTCGATGTCTTTCTTAGCCAAGGTTTCCAAGCAAGAAAAACAGAGCGTAAGCGAGCACATTGAGTATGCTCAAGATGCCCGGAATCCGGAACCTTCCATGGGCGAAGATCCGTCCTTCCATGACAAATTTTCGACGTATCATGAACACTCTTCCACATCCTTGATTGAAGACGAATATACTCCTGAACCGAAGCTAGAGTATTCGTCGGAAATTCCTGAAATGTTGGTCGATTACAACTATTTCAAAAACAAAGGTGACGACTACGAGCTTCCCGAGCCACCACATTTGCCTGCTCATCTCAACAACGTGCTTCTTAACAAAATGTCCTCCAACCTGCAAAATAGCCATTCGAATAGTATTTCTCAGGCTTCCTCAGGAAACCGACCAGCATTGAGGCGGGCTGATAGCTCTTACTATGCGTCAAACGGTGAATCTTACCACCGGGTGATTCCTAACCATGTTATTTTGAATCATTTGATGACTACGTCCATCCGAAACGATGTTCTTACTGTTGCATGTATAACGAGGTACTCTGGTAAGTTTGTCACGCAGGTGATGCACTCGCCTGCGGATGTTTCGCCTGAGCTATAGAGCATGAACGATAAATGATGGAACCTCAATTTTAATTCGCCTATTTCAAGTTACATCACTCATTTAGGGTATCAACATTTTTCTCAAGTATATCACTAATTTCAAGAATGGATCAAGAAAAGATCCCTCAAAAATAGATAACTTAAAAAGTAGATCCCTCAAAAATATATCTCTTTCTTACTTATTATTTTTTTAAACATTTACCTTTGTTTAATTTACGAGCTCTATTTATATAGTCTTGCGTCTGTACCTGTATATAGAGTGCCTGGTGCATGCTATATACACTCTGTAACATTAACTTCTAATTGTAAACCATTAAATTATCACCAACTCCATTCTGCCAGTAAAACACAACAAGCTAGGCACTGCCAAAAGTCAATCGCGAAGTAAAATCGTGTCACGTGACCTGCCGTTTAAGCGTATTTATAGCCCGCCGAGCCCCCACCCTGGCCCGCCACGATACCCCCATGTCCTGGACTGGTCTTAAGAAGGCCATCAATAGAGCCGGCGCCCAGGTTTTGCTCAAAACCGGTCATGCCGAAGAAACTGTAGACTTGACATTTGACTATGAAGAAAAGCGGTACCGCGCCATGGAAACCGTGACCGTCCGTCTACATAAGGAACTCAGGCATTACCTTGAAACACTCCGTACACTTACCACGGCGCAAGAAAGCATGACTCTGATTCTCTCTGGGTTTTATGGAGAGGACGAAAACAACTTGGCTCATAGTTACCATAGCGCCATGAAGGAAGTCAGCCAAAAGTGTGTGGATGAGCTAGAAGGGCCGTATTTCCATACAGTGTTGAACCCAATTGAGCGGTTCAATTCATATTTTGATGATGTCAATGAGGCAATCAAAAAGAGAAACAACAAGAAAATTGACTATGATGCTTTGCGGTCCAAGGTGAAGCGGCTCGAGGAGAATCCTTCTGAAGATCCAACTTATGACTTGAAGCTTGCCGATGTGAAACAAGAAGCTACGGTTGCCGAGGAAGCGTATGCTGGTTATAATCAGCAGCTTAAGGATGAGCTTCCCAAGTTAGTTGAAATGCGGATTCCTTATTTGAATCCACTGTTCGAGTCATTTGTGAAGATCCAGCTCCGGTTCTTTAACGATAACTTTGCAAAACTTGATCAAGTTCAAAATGCCATGGATCCACAAACGCGGAAAGATTTCATAAATGGTACTCTTGAGCAGAAAATGGATAATATTCTTGAAAAGATCCGTCTGCTTAACATTACCAAGCCCTAGGTATTGAAGTTGATAAAGTTCTTGGTTACTCTTGGTTGCTCTTGGTTACTCTTGGTTGCTCTTGGTTGCTTTTGGTTGCTTTTGTGTGAAACTATAAGTTTTCAAGAAAATTTACTTTTGTGGTGTGTGATGTCATGAAGATTCCATTATGAGACTGTTTGCATTGATAGAGGCAAGAGGCAAGACGTAAGACGTGAAAGGTATTCAATCAGAAAGAGATATTTGAATATTTTGGTATTGACGACAGAAATCATATACTTCGATACTTTCTCTTCAGTTCTACTGGCTTGTTAGAGTGTTACTTGGTGTTTGATTTGTTTGACAGATTCAATAGAAAGAGATTTATCTCTTTTATTGATATTTACTGTTATCAACTAAAGTCTATTGAGCTGTACTGGATTGTACAAAGTCTGTGACTGACTTGTGCTTACTTGTACTGACTTGTGCTTACTTGTACTGACTTGTACTGACTTGTACTGACTTGCACTGACTTGTACTGACTTGTACTGACTTGTACTGACTTGTACTGACTTTTACTGACTTTTAAAGTTGTGATAAAATCTACTAAATTTACTAAATTTATTCTCTTGTCCTTTCTTCCTATTTCCTCCCCCATCCCCTCAATCCGAAACACTCTAATTCCAAAACAATATTCCAAAACAATAACCAAAACAATACTCTAAAATAAACTGCAAATTTTCTTTAAAATTTTCTTCACCTTCTACCCACCTCACTTCGGCCACTTTGGCCAGGTGACTGCTGCATCTCCCCCAATCTCCCCCAATCTCCCCCAATTTCCCCCTCCACTCCACCATACCAGTGCTTTCAGCTGTTTTTAATTCGTTTCTTTCAATTCCAGCGCCTGCTCTTTTGCTAGATTGCCTTTTTTCTTCGGTCTGCTTTCTTTGCTCGCCGAACTTCGCTTCAATTTCCATTTTCCTCCACCATTCTGTCTTGTTGGCCTCCAATTTGTGTCAGACTTGAACCGTTCAATTGTTTGTATTTGGAGATTCGAAGAAATTGAAAATTTCATTTAACTGAATCTTTTCTTTCCTTTTTTTGTATCGACTTAATTCTTTTTTTCTTTGTTGAGGTTCTTGTTGTCATTTGGTTGACCTGAAACGAGGGAGATCGAATATCTGATCGATTGAGAGTTCCTTCAGAGTCATATTGGAACCGACCAGAGTCGCATTTTGTTGCATCAGAGTCAAATAACTACTGCGTCAGAGTCAATTACCTGCTGCATCAGAGTCAAATAATTGTTGTTCCAGAGTCAAATAACTGTTGTGCGTGTCCATCAGTGTAATCAGTGTCATCAGATCTACATCAAATTGACATCAGACCTACGCCATTTTATTTATTTGATTGCTGTTCCTGACTTAATAAGTCCTACTGAATCTATTGACATTCCTTCTTTTTGAAGTTACTGGCCTATTGAAGTTACTGTCCCTACTGGCGTTACTATCCCTGTTGATCTTATAAGCCCTTCTGTCACTGTCCCCGATATCTTCGTTGTCTCCTAAACAACAAAATTTGTTCTCAATTATTAGGTTTCAGATAAATTATCATCCTAATTACCAATAACCCCCCAAAATGCTCCCAAAACGTCTCTCCAGATGGAGATCTAGAACTGACGGCTCAGAACAACCTCTCTCAGAATTCCCCGACTCTTATTGGTCCGCATATTTGGATCTCTTGACAAGAAACGCCACATCCAGACGCAATGACGTGTTGACTGTAAACACCAAGAAGTATAGTTCCAATTCTAGTGCTGTTACACATTTGCGTGGTCTCTTTCCTCCAGATCTGCAACCGTCAGTGGCCCAAATCATTGCTTCCCTTAAATCTCCATTTTCGCAAGGTGGTAATATCGCCAGAACTTATTTCCTAATTAGGGTGGTTCAGCTAAGTCAACAGGGCTTCTTCATCACTAATGACGATGTAGATCTATGTGGTAATAAAATTAAACTCATGGGAGCTGAAAATTGGGAAAACGTCATGTGCTACATGAACGCTCTTCTCTTTTCCATGTTTGCTAAGCTTGATAGCTTTGAACCGGTGTTGTTTCTCCTGAATCACAGTCCTAATCCACTTGTAGGCCGTCTTTCGGCTCTACTTCGGGTTTATGTTAATCTTTTGCGAATGGGAAGCATCATAACCACAGATATTTCACAAGCTATATGTGAATGTTTATCGGCATTGGGTTTTTCCGATGCCATGAGTCATAGACAGCAGGACTGTGCTCCACTTTTTGAGTTCCTCACAGAAACACTTGCAATGCCACTTTTGACTTTTCGTGTGGAAATCCAGCATTCTGGAAAGTCCGATGATGATGACAGACGTTACTCTAAAGAAAGAATTCTCTTTGTGTCCTTACCCGACCTTCCTGAAGGTTCTGATACCCATGATCCTTTCACTTTAGAGGAGTGTTTGGAGCATTACTTCAACAATTCCATCTCGGTCAGAAGGGAATTACAAAGACGGGCAACTTTAGACAGTCTGCGTCGCATCTCTGAGGGTGATATAGGTATTCGGGCCAATGGATCTATAGATCATACTGATGTAAAACCTGAAGGAGGTATTGCTGAGCCGATGTTTAATCCTCGCTCGGCGCATGTTCGTGTCCGCACGCGGTCGTCTACTTTGTCTGTGTGGTCGATAAAAAGCATAGAGAACAAGCCCAAGGAAGTGATGCTACCAGCTTGGATGCTTTTGCGGCTTCTTCCCTTCTATACCGACGACAACGATGCTTCCGGTGGTCCAGAAACTATAGCTCGTAACTCAGTGGAGTTTGCGAATCGTAGACCCGTGTTGCCTATTTGTTTGAAGCGTTACTTATACTCTCAACAGGGTAGTAAGGGTAAACGATCTCTAAGGCAAATTATCATTCCACCAGTGATTGATTTGCCTCTGTTTGTTGACAGCGATACCGGAGATAGTGGTGCTGGCTTCAAACTCATTTTGGAGAGTGCAGTGTGTCACCGAGGTGCATCCATAGAGTCGGGACATTTTGTGTCTGCGGTTCGTGTCAACTCAAGTCCAGAAAATGAAACGATCGAGCAGTCTCTAGCTGCCCAATGGTATCTATATGATGATATGAAGAAGACTAGAGTCGTGGTGAAAACGTTTAAAGAGCTCTTTGACAGTGAGTGGCCATACTTTCTCTTCTACCGTTTGGTTGCATCCAATGACGATAAGGATGGTTTTAGAAGTTCTTCACTGTCCATGCGCCAGTCCTACGCTTCATCGCCGGTCGTGATGCCACGAGGAGCGAAGGGTGATTTTTGGACTGAACCATCCTGTAAGTCTAAGTTATCTGAAAACGGCATCGATAAGAATCCTTTTTTTGCAGAAATGGCCAGTAATACCAGAAAAGATCTTGGCTTATCGGTCCCTGATACTGAATCTGTTGCTAAGATAGCCAAAGCATATCCTACGTTGCTGAAAAGTACAGAAGGAACGCTTACACCTCATGTTATTCAGAATCCGGAGCCGGCTTCTATCACTTTTGCCACAGCAAACCATCCAACGCAGCTGACATTAGATCCTCTGATAGATCTTCTACCTACCAACCCGAAATTCGTCGATATTCGCAAGAGGTTTTTGTGGTACGTTACAGACCGTAAGAAGAACTACTATAAAGAGACTGCTCTACTATCCAAAAAGGGAAGCAACATCAGTATCAGTGTTACTCCCCAGTTTAGACGAACAAGCGATGAAAGCATTCTATCAAACATCAGTGGCTTGGCCTTAGAGTCTAGACCCTGTTTCGAGAAGGATTCATCTAAAGAAGACCAAGAAGTCAAAGAAGAGACTGTTTCTTCTAAGGACAAGAAAACAGAGTTGAGAAATATATCGTCAAATGTTTCCCGAGATCCTTATAAGGAAAGAAAGCACCTTCCTATTCACAAGATTTTCAGCCATGAGAAAGATGGATCACATGGACCGCCACATTTGGGATCAGGCAAGAATTCCGGGAAGAACAGCTCGAAGAATGGAGCCAAGTGTATTCTTATGTGAGGTGATTTTTACTATTATTAGAGGTATAGACCAGCCGGAGCCCAAAGAACTGTCACATTTGTTGTTTGGCCCACTTAACAATCAGAAAGAGGACATTGAAACGGTTTCCAAAGAAAAAACAGATCTCATACCAAATCTCATTCCAAAAGGATATGGATGTTTTCCATCATTTACTTTCCTTCCCTCAAATGACCAATGGAAGAACTAATTCCAACGGAATTCCAAGGTGAAGAAAAGAAGAACAAAAAATCAATTGATCAGTAAAATGATCAGATTAATGTCTCCAATTTTTGTCAAATTCTGATCTAGCCCTACAGTTTATTGTTTTATTTGGTGCCCCCCCCCCCTCCCCCACCTCGTGATGCTCATCTCATCCCCCCCCATACTGTACCCCCAATCAAAGCTGATACCGAATTGAGCTAGTACAAAAGAAAATGAGCAAGAGAAAAGTTGATGAAGATTCTGATATTGACGTCAGTTCAACAGATGAATCAGATGTTGAAACTTCTGTTCAAGAAGAAGAGGAAATCGTTGATGTCGACTTTGATTACTTTGACTTGAACCCTTCTGTCGACTTTCACGCAACAAAAACGTTTCTCCGTCAGCTTTTTGGAGACGATGCATCCCAATTTGATATTTCCGGATTGGCCGATTTGATTCTTACCGAAAACGCCGTCGGAACAACCATCAAGACCGAGGGTCAAGAGAGTGATCCATTTGCATTGCTCAGTGTAATTGATGCTACAGCAAATATAAACAAACCAAGTGTGAAAGGAATTTTGGACTATGTTTTAGAGAAATCAAAGACTTCTACGGAATTCAACATGGTGTTGAGAAAGTTGTTTGATAGCAAGAAGACCACCAAGGACGGCTCGAAACAATTACGAGTTGGACTCATCATCAGTGAGAGAATGATCAATATGCCCGTTGAGGTTGTTCCCCCCATGTATAAGATGTTGCTTAACGAGATGAAAAGTGCTGAAGATGCTCATGAGAAGTATCAGTTTGACTATTTCCTTGTGATCTCTAAGATCTACCGTATGGTTGATGCTGTGGAGACAGAAGACCTGGCACAGCAGCAGAAGCGTCTGAAATCCAAACCTGAGGTCGGTTCTGATCTTGATTACTTCCATTATGAAGATATTGTGCTAGAAGAGAATGCTAGATACCATAGCCATTATGAGTACAGTCGGAAACTTCAAGAGACGGATTCACGTCGTGTTTTCACTGAGTATGGAATTGATCCACTTCTCAGTTTGATATTGTTGGATAAAAAAGGTTTGGAGAAATCTGCAATTGAGATGGGTGAAAAGTTCCCACCATTTTGAGATGCAAGGTGTATACTAAGAAACAGGGTCATTTCTTCTGAGAAACGAGAAATCTTTGAAATGATAGATTATTGAAAGTTTTTGATTAAGTCTGTAGAATTCTGCTTAATTAGGGAATAATTAGGTACTAATTAGGGAATAATTTGACAACAGACAATGCTGGGTAGAGCTGAACAAACGTTGAATGGACAATGTTGAAAGAACCCTAGCTGATAGAAGTAAAGGTGCTCGGATACCTTTCCTGTTTGGGACTAAGTATTGCCTTAAAGAGAATATCCCTTCTTTCATCAGTGCGGTTAGATTTCCTCTTATGGAGCCACTGCGCCGTGTCTCGAATGTAACCACAGCGACCTGATAAGCGGTTGTGGGAGTATAAGGGAGTTTTTTGACAGACTAACCAACATTATATCTTTAAATAAACAATTGAATAACCAATTGAACATCTAATAGACAAAGATTGGAAATGCTGCAAATTGGCTGCAAATCGACTGCAAATCGACTGCAAATTGGCTACAAATCGACTGCAAATCGACTCAAATTGACTACAAATTGTCTGGAATGGCTATAACTTGTTTTACAGTAATAATAATCAAAAAGTTAAAACTTTCATTATATGATTATTGTTTGAAATTGCCCAATTCGAGTTTCTGATCCTCTCCAATTGATCCATTTCGATAATAAACAAGTACCAAAAGTTAATTCAAACCAAAGAGGATTTTTTCTGAAAGGATTTCTTTAAATAAAACAAATAAAAACGATCTTTCATTTTTTTATCATGCATTTCATTTTCTATTGAACTTTCTTTATTTTCCCAAAGATTACTCGGATGAACATTTTCTGCAAAACCACCACTATGTTGTGAAACATTGTAAATAAAGTTATAGTTGCATAAATAGCGAAGATTCTCATAACCAACGCACGATCGCTTAAATCATGCACGGCTGCTAAAATAACGCACGATTCCAAAACAACGCACAGCCGCTTAACTTAAAAAAACTCATTGACCAGTTTTCATCTTCCTCAAGTCGCTCTTCACAACCCGTAACTATGTAACTCATCAGCTATGTACCCCACGCAGGTTTATCTGCACTACACATACACAAGATCAAAAGGTTAACACCACAAAAATCACCAGATTGAAGGTCTTTCGGCATATTATCTAATAAAGTCTTTCCAGAAATATGGTGGCGGCCACCCTTGATAACAGGCCTCGAGAAGAACATGATTTCAAAGATTTCTATAGCGATCTTGACGAGTCCTCTAGTATTCGTGTGCTTGTAAATCTGGTCAAGCCAGAGAAGCGTGCCCCTTCGAGCCAAAAAACAAAACAAACAAAGGAAAAAAAAGGTGTTACCAGTTTGGGAAAGATAAAATCCGTATCTCCTCTTAAAATCACGAAACCATTGGCTGAATACGGCTTTAGAGAGAACCCTCCAAGACTACGGAGAGTGAAAAGTACCTATGTTCGTGAAATCTCCAAGCAAGGTAATATTGCTGCCGTTTACGATATGGATGAACAAGATGACGCTTGGCTTGAATGGCTCAATGAAGAATTGACGGCCGCCAAAGTTCTGCCTGAAGCATTTGAAGTTGCAATGAGTGTATTGGAGGCCAAATGGGTTTCCTTAGAAGCCAAAATGGAACGAGTTTCTCCAGGCGGAATCCATGAAAGCACCGGCATTTTAACTTTAAGAGCTGACTATGACCGATACGGCAGCGACGACGGAACTGGTGGTGTTGGAACACTCACTGACCAACGGTGCGCTGTATGTAACGATCTGGAGTGTGAAAACTCAAATGCAATAGTGTTTTGTGACGGATGCAATATCGCCGTACATCAGGAATGTTACGGAATTGCTTTCATACCAGAGGGCCATTGGTACTGTCGTCGATGCATGGTTAGTCGAGGAACTCCAGTTTCTTGTACCTTCTGTCCCAGCAAAACAGGCGCTTTCAAACAACTAGACAATGGCCTCTGGAGCCATGTGGTTTGTGCTCTATGGATCAATGAGGTATACTTTGCAAATCCAATTTACATGGAGCCAATAGAGGGCATAGATCTGATTCCGAAGAACAGATGGAGACTTATTTGCTACATCTGCAAACAACGTACTGGAGCTTGTATTCAATGCTCAAACAGAAACTGTTTTCTGGCTTATCACGTTACTTGCGCCAAAAGAGCTGGATCCTACATGGCTATGGAAAAGGGTCTCCTGGGTGCATTAGCTTCTAAGGCCACTCTTAAATCGTATTGCGATAAGCATAGTCCCAGCGAATGGAGCAGAGAGAACTCCATTAAAGGAATCGCTCAAACAAGACGTTTTTATCGTGATAATCAATTGTTGAATCAGCAAAACGATAGACTTGCATTCAAACGTCAACAACAGAACCGTGAAAACACCTTCAAATGGAAAACAGAAGCTGGAACTCCAATTGCTCCACAATTATTTGCCGACGAGTTGGTTCCTATCTTGAAAAGACTCAATTGTGATGTGACAGGTCCCCAACAACGAACCCTACGTGGCCATGCACAAGAGCTGGACTCTTTTTTGCCATTGGCCAAAGACCTCAAATATGCCTGTGCCGTTATCTGCCGATATTGGTGCCTAAAGCGAGAAGCAAAGCGAGGGGCACCCTTGGTCCGTTTTGGGGCCAGTAATCTCGGCTCAGGTAATGCTATTGGCCTGGATATCGTGTCTGCCACAGACATTTCCGACCCGCGGCAAAAACTGCAGAATATTTCGTTTGGATTACTATTGCAAAAGGATTTACGTCTGTTGATATCTCTTTGTAATCTTACCAAACAGCGTCAATGGCTTCTTAAGAAACAGTCCGAGCAGGAATACTCCTCAGTCGATCTTGCCTACTTTTCAGTATCGACAGTGGCTTTTAAACTTCTCAAGAAACACAAAATTGTCAGCGGTTTGAATAATTTGCTTCAAAAACTCTTCCCAGACCGTGACTCTAGAACCACATCTTTTTTGATCACTGGAGATCTGGAAGAAGCTACGGAAACAACAGAAACAACAAAAACTCACGACAGTTTGAAAAAATCTGGTTTTGAGATCCAGGATCTTTACGAGCAATTGGCCATGTTTAAATTGAGAACAAGTCAAGAGATTGATACCAAATTTCGCAAAATCATGGATGGAATTATTAATACCGACGCTTCTCCAAAATCTCTCCAGAAGTTCGTGATGAAATGTCTTTCCATTTGGAAACTAGACATTTTACCTGCCATGATACTAGCGGAAACACGTGGTCGGAAGTTTCCGTTCGTTGAAATCGACGGGATAACTATGGAATTCAAACAACCCAACGCTTCCAAATTGTTGGCGGAAGAAGATCTAAGCGAGGTTGAAGAAGACCCATTCAAAGATCCTAAAGCCGAGCAGCAATTGAAAGAGTTTCTTAAGAAGCAATAGGGCAACGAAATTTCCATGGAACCGGGATTGAACCTTATTTCATTGAGAAACAAATAGTTTAGATGTTCGGCCTTTTTTGATTTTCAAGAGGTATTTAGAGCCCTGTTTTCAAGATCTGTCTTGCGACTGAACAAATGATACCGGACTCAGAATTAAATTTATGCAATCGAAAGGTCGGACGCCTGCTTACGTTTACAGAAGGTTAACAAGAGATATGGAACAGCTGTTCCATCTTCAAGGGAAGAGTTATAAGAGTTCTCATCGCGCTTAGTCCACTACAGTGATTTTGGTGTTTCTACACTTCTTTTACTCTCTTCTCGAGTAACAGAATATTAGAGCAATCATCTTTGTGGCTGTTTTACTCTGGAGTACCATGCGATACGAAAGGTTTGTGATAGTTACATTCATTTTATCTAAGGTTGGATACAAGTATAAGGAGAACTGCAATGAAGAAGATGCAAAGAAACCTGCTCCCCCTGCTTACAATTTGCTTTTCAAACTATCAACAAGATAGCAAAAACCACGACCTATAAACCATTTTTTCCAGGCGTCTGCAGTTTGTCCTTGTGGTGTATTTGGACAATTTGAACTTGAGTTGAAATTGATGAACTAGTCACAGGTTGGACAAATGAGTTTGAACTCGGTTGTGATATGAAATCTCAGATCTCGTCATTATCACTTGCTTCAGAAGTTTTATTACTTCAAGAGTTTCTTATTGGTTTTGAAAACTTTCTTATTGGTTTTGAAAACCTTTCATCATGAATATAATGAATATTCAGATAATGGAGCTGGTATCTGTTGAATATTAAAACTTACAACCAAAACCAAGAAGAATCTTTTCAATTGTTATGAGGTAAACCGGTATCTAACGAGTTTCAACTCAATACTTCTCGAAACCAACATCCTCCAATCTTTCAGCCTTGTTCAATACCTCTTGTTCCATATTGTTCATATATTGTGACATTAGATCCAACCACTTGTAATCATAAGCACCAAGAATTCTAATGGCAAGCAAAGCAGCGTTTGTACTGTTGTTGATAGCAACAGTAGCAACAGGAATACCACGAGGCATTTGGACAATAGAATGTAAAGAGTCGACCCCATCAAGGGTAGATCCCTTGACAGGAACGCCAATAACGGGTAATGGAGTCATGGCTGCGACCATACCTGGCAAGTGAGCAGCGCCACCGGCACCAGCAATGATTGCTTTGATACCTCTGGAAGCAGCTTCAACAGCAAACTTCGACATACGATGTGGAGTTCTGTGGGCAGAAACAATGGTCAATTCAAATGGAACACCGAATTGTTTCAAGATCTTGGCACCAACGGCCATCACAGGCAAGTCAGAGTCAGAGCCCATGATTATAGAAACCAAAGGCTTTTCTGTTGCGGCAACTTCAGCAGGAATGGATTGAGATTCGCCGAGTATGTATGCGAGTTTGCTTTCAACTTCTTCCATAGAAGATCCAACAACGTTGACGTGACCCACCTTTCTGTTGGGCTTACTTTCTTTACCGTACAAGTAAACAGAAGCATTAGGGGTCTCCAATGCACGACGACAGAAAGCCAACTCTCCATTAGGTGTTTCAGTGTCACCGATAATATTGAGCATCACGGCGTTTGTGTATGTGGTTGACAATTTGGCGAAGTTCTTAGGCATTGGCAAACCGGCAACAGCACGGATGTGAGCTTCAAACTGATTGGTCACACAGGCATCAATGGTATAGTGGCCGGAGTTATGAGGTCTGGGAGCAATTTCGTTGACGAGCAACTCGTGGTTTGGCAACAAGAACATCTCCACACCGAAAATACCACAGCCAGGGAAGGACTTGACAGCATTTTGAGCCAAAAGAGAGGCCTTTTCACGCAAAGAGTCGGAAATACGAGCTGGCGCATAAACCAAGTGACAGATGTTGTCTTGGTGAATGGTCTCTACCGTTGGGTAGGCAAACACTTCGCCGTCAACGGTTCTGACAACCATAACAGCCAATTCTTTAGTGAAAGGACACCATTTCTCAGCATACAAGGATCTGTTGTCCAAAAACTTCAATGCTTCATCGATTGAGTCAGGACCCTTGACTACATAGTTACCTCTACCATCATAAGCCATGGTTCTAGCCTTCAACATATAAGGATAGCCGAAAGAGGCACCGATAGCAGCCAAAGCTTCTGGAGTGTTTTCCTTGACATCAACAGACTCCACAACAGCAACACCATGGTTCACCAAGTGCTCTTTTTGGGTGTACTTGTCCTGAATGAGACGAATGGTTTCTGGAAGTGGATAAACAGGGATTCCTGACGCCTTTGAGACGGATTCCAAAGCAGAAACATCAACATGTTCAATTTCCACCGTCAAAACATCACATTTTTCAGCAAGTTTGGCAATAGATGCAGCATCTTTGAAGGAACCATCCACATGTTCGTCCAAGGCATTAATCTGTTTGGCAGGCGAGCCAGGACCGTCCAAAATGACAGTTTTCACATTCAATCTGTGGGCAGCTTCAACGAGCATACGGCCCAATTGACCACCGCCAAGAATTCCAACAGTCTTCGAGTCCATTATGGAGAAAATGGAGTTTATGTAATATCTTGGAAGAAAGACGGGGATGCCAGTTTCCACTAGTGTGCAGGGAGGAGAAGAGTCAAGATGATTATCAATTAAACGAGTCAGATAAGAGTCAGATAACGATAGATAAGAGTTTTTTGGATATATTGGAGAATAAATTGAAGAATATTCTGAAGAAAAGAAGAAGGAAGAGAGGATAGAATGGTGCAAGGGAAGACGATTTAAGGAGAGAGAAAGTATGAGTTTGGGCGAAAAGAGAGGGGAATTTTAAAAAGTGAAGAAATTAGGGAATTTTGAAAAGTGAAGAAAAATTTTAGGAAATTTCAAGAGTTTTATATTTTGAAACCTTGATTTGATGAAAGAGAAGAGACGAAGAGAAGAGACGAAGAAAAGAGAAGAGAAGAGAAGAGAAGAGAAGAGAAGAGAAGAGAAGAGAAGAGAAGAGAAGAGAAGAGAAGAGAAGAGAAGACGAAGAAAGAAACGTTAAGACATAAGTCGAAGAAAAAAGAAACGTCAAGACACAAGACGAAGAAAAAACATAAATGTCTACTTCTGTACCTATAAAACATATAATGAATAGCAAAAACTAACGATGCACTAATGAAGTAAAACCTGGGGACATGTGTTATGTCACATGGAAGTGATGGTTGGTCCGAAAGATGATAGGCGCATAGGTTTTGATGGAACAGGTTGTGATAACAGGTTGTGATAACAGGTAGAAAGGTAACTGGGTAGGGGAAGGTAGAACCATGGGTATTCCTTTGAATCTGCATTGGAACAACCAACAAGAAGACGATGACACTAAACCAATTCAAAATATCTGGAGAAAAAACCATCTTCAGAAACACCCTTTCGCAACCACCAACAACCACCAACAACCTACATCCAAACTAATAGATCGGACATGAACAAAATTGCTTGAATTAAGCAAATAATTGTCTTCAACTCATTAAAATCTAAGCGTCATAGACTTGGCTCTGTTCTTCTTCTTGTATTTGTCCTTGGAACTGCGCTTACGACCACCGGTACTAACATCCAAGAGAGAGATCTTCTTTGGCTTAGTCGCTTCTTGTTCATTATCGCCACCGGCTTCAGCACTTTTCACTTCATCCATAGCATTTTCACCATTTTCGGCAGTTCCAGTAGACTCAGCAGTTTCAGAAGCCTCTTGTTGAGCCTTCAACTTCTGCTTCTCCAAGTTAGCCTTCATCTTCTCGGCCAATCTTTGGTCACGATCATTGACAAAAGTCGAAAACTCGGCTTTTCTCTTGACGGATTTAGCTCTCAACTTGGGCTTGGATCTTAAAGACTTGGCCATTGTGGAGTAGTTGTGAGTAAGGTCATCTCATCGCCCTTCCGCGATGAGACAGAGATGCCCTATGACGGAGGAACAATGCAGTAACAAAGAAGAGAGGAAGAGGGGAGAATTTTTGGATACAAATTGATGGATATATGTTTTTTTGGAATTCGGCACTTTTTGTTATTTTCCCCTTTTTTTGGCTTCTGTATTTGTGTTTTGAATTGTTCTGGTTCTGGTTCTGGTTCTGGTCTTATGGCTGCTAATACAGTGTTATTAAGTGAAGAAAGAATGGTTTAAGGTAGTCAAAATGAGGACATAATAGGATTCTAATGTGATTTTGTTGGTCAATTGGTTATTTTTTTGATATTTTTGATATTTTTGGGTTTATCTTGTATTGTTTTTATTTGTTATTGTATTATTTGTGTTTGTTTGGGTCTATAAATGTAAGATTGGTAAGGTTGTGTAAAGAAGTACAAACATGCAGAGTTTGAAAAGTTAAGGGGTAAAGAAATCAAAAGATGTTGAAGTCAGTTTAAAGAAATAAATAAACTTTGACATAGTAAGAATCGGTTAAGTAGTCAATGTAAGTTCAAAGTAGGTTGAAGAAGTCAATAGTTCAAGTAGTCAATGAAGATTATCTTTGTATTTCCTGGTTCTTCTTTACACTTTACTGAATTATTTCACCTTTATTGCGTTCTTTGATTGTTACTGAATTCTTTAAACTTTACTGAATTATTTCACCTTTACTGAATGATTCAACCGTTATTGCATCCTTTAACTGTTACTGAATTCTTTAATTGCCACTGAATTCTTTAATTGTTACTGAATTCTTAAACTCTACTGAATTCTTAAATCTTTCCGGAATTCTTTAATCTTAATTGAATTCTTGAAGGTTATAACTCATTGCTTTGAAGACATAGCCATTGACATCCTTGTAGCTAGTAGGGTGGTCCCATAGTGAGTCGTTTTAAAACTCAATTGGTGAATCAACTCATATAAATAGATTTATTACGTTGCCAATCTAAATGGCTCCAACTTGTAATTTCCAAATATGAGTGAAACAGTATCTCTTTATCAATTCTATTACTAATGAGAATTTTACTTTGAAAACTCTTAAATGTTTAACTCGGGCTATTTCATCTTTTCATCTTTTCATCTTTCCACTCTTATTTCACCCTTCATTGATACTTTATTGATACTAATCTGTCTTCTTACATCTTTAGTCGTGCTCATACACCTTTGATAATATTGATACCCTCTCATAAGAAAGTATTATCAGTCTATCTTCATCAGTCTATCTTCATCAGTCTATCTTCATCAGTCTATCTTCATCAGTCTATCTTCATCAGTCTATCTTCATCAGTCTATCTTCATCAGTCTATCTTCATCAGTCTATCTACATCACTCTTCGGTTGTTTATTGACAATCAGTCTTCATCATTAGCCCGTATTCTTTGTTCTCAGCTCATTCTTCAGATCTTTCTCTTTTCTTTAATTCTTCTTTCAATTTAGTTCTCTATCGTTCCCTTCTTTATCTATAATTCTTCTCTCCTCTTTCATTCTCTTCTCTCCTCTTTCATTCTCTTTCACTCTCTACCAAATCATACCAATACCATCAAAGCTTCAACTAAACGACTAAACAAACAAAAATTCAAATCAAAAAATCACTTCCCAAAAATTAACCACCAATCCAAACCAAAGACTACACTTTCTTGCATTTTGCAGCCAAAAGTAAGTTGCCGTCACAGCCATGGTCACGTGAGTTCGTCCATTTCAGGGCTCGGGACCTGGCCTATCCACCAGTATATGCACACCAAGTACCATCCACAGCTAAAGTGATATCCTGCAGACAAGAAGCCTGCCCTCTTGCGCACATTTCTCACTATGAAAATTTTCTTACAATCCTTTTCATCACAGACAAAGCAAGATGTATGTATAGAAATGTGCTTCCACCTCGAAGGCTTCACGAGATGGGAACTTTAGACCATTGAAATCGTTCTCTCCATCCCAACTTCCATCTATTTCCTTTTTCCCCCGTCGTTTTTCCTTCACTTTTGACCCTTTCTCATCTCTTAGCGCCACCTTACTGAATGTATTGGTTTTTGCCTAAAGAGTTCAAATTCTCTTAAATAGAGATAATCTCATCTTGAGACCAATACGAAAGTCCTTACTTTGTCAACTAAGTATTCTATTTGATTGGGCAGTGCTACTTCTCGAAGAGTACTCATAAGGGGAGTACTTCTTGAGTGCTTTTGTGGAGGGGGGAAATAGGATTTAATCAAAACAAATAAGTTGTCATGTAAATGGAAAGTGACAAGCTGTTTTGGGAATTTTTTTCTCTTTACAGTAAATAAAGGGTTGGACGTAAAAGCACAAAAAATTTCTCTCTTTTTTGAACATCGACTAACAAATTCAGGGCTAATCTTAGAACTCAGAAGAGACTTGCAGCCAGCGTCGTTGGCGTTGGTAAGAGAAAGATCTGGTTGGACCCTAACGAGACCACCGAGTTGGCCGCTGCTAACTCTCGTCTGGCCATCAGAAAGTTGTACCGTAACGGTGCCATCGTCAAGAAGCCTGTCACCATCCACTCTAGATCCAGAGCTAGAGCTCATGCTGAGTCCAAGAGTAACGGTAGACACATGGGTTACGGTAAGAGAAAGGGTACCGCTAACGCTCGTATGTCCTCCCAAGTCATCTGGATGAGAAGATTGAGAGTCTTGAGAAGATTGTTGGCTAAATACAGAGACGCCGGTAAGATCGACAAGCACTTGTACCACGAGTTGTACTTGTCTGCCAAGGGTAACACCTTCAAGCACAAGAGAGCTTTGGTTGAGCACATCATCCAAGCTAAGGCTGAGGCTGCTCGTGAGAAGTCCTTGAAGGAGGAGGCTGAGGCTAGAAGATCTAGAAACAGAGCTGCTAGAGAGAGAAGAGCCCAAAGAGTCGAGGAGAAGAGAAACGCCCTTCTTCAAGAGTAAATAGGTCCGTAACTGTTGTTAGTTAAGGTGGCCACCGATAATACATTGCCGTATGACAAGTTTTGTTTGTGTTTTGTGTAGTACTGATGGTTTGATTTGTAATCAAAAGCAGTCTCTGATTGTGTTATGATCAAAAAAACTTCTTTTATTATTTTGAAATTCTTTGGTTTTTCTCCAAAAGTTTTCCTAAATAGGGTTTCTTAGGTTTCGTTTGGGTTATGAGCCATATCAATTTCCGTCAAAAACTATACTTTACGAAGGCATGTGATAGAAAAGCTGATGGTTAAGATTAAATATTCCAGTAAAAACAATGAAAATTCAATGCTTTTTGGATTAAAAATTCCGGCGTTTGTGTTACTGTGGTCCCTTGAAGAGCTGTACTAACATTGAACGGCACAAACGTTGACAAGAACAGGTGTCGCAAAAGATGAATTGCTATAGAAATAATGACATTTCAATAGCAAGAAGACTCTTCATCATAAGAGAACTCATTTGTTAATCGGTTTCCTATTGTTTGGAGGAGCGAAACAGAATTCCCTAACACAAAGAGGAGAAATGAACGATTGTCAGTTACAATCTATTTCCAGGAACAAGGCAAAAGATGACACTCATAATGACAGTGAGCAAAACAACCAAAAACATTACCCACAACGACCGCTTCAACAATAAGTTCCGGACAAATGTATCTTCAACACGGATGAACAAATGACGAGGAACAAACGATTCAGACCGGCGGCAAAGCGCTAGAAATGGATCGATCTTATATATGGAAGACACTAAAGCGTAAAAACCAGCGAAAAAAGTCACTAGCACCACACATCTGTATCGTTTCTTCTGGTCCAAGAATATCAACGAAAATGCAATCCAAAAAGAAACGAACAAAAAGAAAAAGCCAAAGATAACTCTGGAGTTTGTCGTGTGGTTGACGTTTTTGATGGCTATGAAATCCAAGAAGTTTGGCAAATGATCACTTTCCAATCGACTGAAGACGTACTTCTTCACAAGGTTGAACACATCAGGATCGTCTCTACCTTCCACCTGAATAGCACGAACGACTTCTTTTCTAAGACGGGGAGAAATATTGAGTGATTTCTCCGAGTCGTCAACGAAATACTTCAATAATAGGTTATGAGACAGCTGACGAAGAGTCTCACGGGAAATAAAGTCGCTAGAAGCACGAGATTCTCGAATGAGCTTCTCAACTAAAGAAGGAGTAAGGGAATGGCGCGGCATTGATGGTGGACGCAATCCAATATCATAATCTTCAACCAATCTGGACAGAGAGGTCACTCTATGTTCATTGTTTGTTGGAAAAGACTCGTTGTAAACGACGGGACTAGTATGAGTGACACTCTCATCAGAACCGTAGGTCTCGATCATTTGTTTTAATTTCGGGTCTACGTTATTCAAGTTGACATCTCCTCTAAGAAATGCCGATAGACGATTGGAGTCATCATCTTCTAGAATATGATCCTTGATGATCAAGTCTAAAAGCACAGACAGGGAAATAGATTTATGATTACTCTTTTCAGACAAGGGAAACGAGTCTCTATTGTCTTCAGATACAGAGTTGAAAGGGTTGTTACTGGCTAAGGGAGTCCCAACATTCAGCGACTGTCGAATCACAGACTCTCGAAGACCTTTGACGTAGTGTTTGCATAGATTCAAGTGATTGACAAGATCAAACCAGAAATCCAAATAGTCTACGTTGTTTTCAATTATCTTCATGTAAAGATAGAAGGAATGTAAGTTGACAGGTGCTTTTGTCTTGTTGGAGAGAATCTCTCCCAAACTAGGCAACCGGCCTAATTGTACATTGTTGTTTGTGAGGTTTAAGCTGGAAAGATTGGACAAATAGTGGGAGTTTGGAAACTCCAGCTGGAATTTTTCTGTCATAACTGCAACAGGAGACTGGAATGTAAGGGAGACTCACAGGGAATGTTAGGTAGAGGCTCCCAGAGCAAGACAAAGTTCTTCAAAAGTTCTTTAAAGAGTTGTTCAAAAAGTCCTTCAAACAGTTCTTCAGCAATTTCTGCGTAATGTATCAAGAAAATTTGGAAATTACCTCTAAAGTAAGTGATGTGGGAAGACTGAAAATTGTTTTGAAAGCCCAGGAAAGAAGCTACCGGGAACTGGATTAGGTAGCAAGCCAAATGGGTAAGGCTCTGTTAGCTGAAAGATTCAGGACAGTGTGGACCAGTATGTTAGAGAAGAGAGTTGTTCGGATCTGATGTTGACTGTTTTGGTTTGGTGTCTGAATGTCTAGAAACGGAAGGGCGATGACTTTCTGCAGGAACACATAATTTTAATGCGAGTGTGGATTCTAATTAGGAAAGGATTTGCTGGGATTTTTTTTAAATTGAATACTATATAGATGAATTCAGGTTTTATAGAGATTTTTTGGTCCGTCAGAGATAAACAGTTGAATGTTTTCCTGTAAGATTTGCTTTGGTGGTTTGGGTATGTGCTACAAGCCTTGTGTTATGATGGCTGGGTATGCGCAGCGGCTAAATTAAACTCAGGAATAAGGTTGACACATTAGTTTAAATAGGGCCTACGACGAAGTGTAGTTGTCAAATAACTTTCCCATGAACTTTGTGTTATTTTGAGATTTGTGTCGAAACTAGTGATTTTGATTTTTTGTGAGTGAATGTAAGAAATGTCAATGAGCGAATGTAAGGAATGTCAGGAATTTCAGAGAAGAAGATTTAAAATAAGTTCGGCTGAATAAACAATCAATAGAAATCTGTCACGAAAATACACATTTTCGGAACACCGTTTCTTATACACCATTTTGGAACACCATACTTTTTATGAGACTTGGAATACAAGGATCAGTTTACGAAAACCAAAACCTAGCGAATCAGCTCATTAGGATGGTTGATCCAACAGAAGATTAGGATTTTTCGTTAGGAAAATATTAACATAGAATTGATAACCTCATATCGGTTAAACATTAATCTGGTCGGAGTTACTTCGAACTTTTGGTTATGTTCTTGCAGCGCTTATTAGGCTTTCATAACTCCGAAACGGGCAACTTTATTTACTTGTTATATACAATGACATACGATCAAAGTTACGGTTATAAATTAGGAGTGCCAGTGTTTGGGAACAGGCCAAGGAGCGCAAGAAGCACAAGAAGCACAAGAAGCACAAGAAGCACAGGAAGCACAAGAAGCACTCAGAACTAATAAGAACTACTACGAAACAGTACTTCTGTTGGCTTTCAAATAGGGCAGAATACTTTGTTAGAAAGCTGTGAAAAGTTTAAGATCAAGACTTGGGTCAATAATATTGATTACTATTGTCATTGGAATACTGATCATCATACAGCGGAAAGTCAAAGAAAGAGAAAGAAGATAATAAGTAATAAAACCGAGTTATGAAACTCCGCAGAATAATCTGGTGGCTCGAAACTCTTGCGGCTCAATAGTTCAATGACTCGATAGTTCACTCCATGGTATTGACTCAATGACTGATAGCAAAGAGGCACCGCAAGAATTCCCAAGTAAAGCGTCTAAACATAGTAAATCTCACCCCACCAAGATTCCTAAATAGCCGATTTTAACGAAATCCTGCTTTCAAAATTCCTTTGCATCGTTAACTGGTTGTTATGTCAATGGAGAGCATATTACTTAGACATTTTCCGTAGGTGCAAATTAACTATACAATGTAAACCAAGATCAAAAAAACCTCGTCAACTCCGGGAAAACAGCATTAACTCTGTAACAAGGCAATCCTCGTTAACTCCGTAGCAAGTACAACACATGATTTGAAGTGTCCAATAAGGTTTACGATAAGAAGATTAATGCAAATCTTTAGATGAGCTCATTAGCCAAGATCGAGATTATTGGAAAATGGAACCGTTGAAGATCAAAAACACAACAAAAAACCATACAATTCTATAAAGTTATTGTTCTCGTAATATTTTATCAATGTAACCCAAAAGGGCATATCACCAACAGAAGAATCACCGACAAACAAATCACCGAAGAATCTCAATCGATCTCAATCAAAACATAAACAAAAACACAAACAAAAACACAAACAAAAACGGATCAAAAAACAAATCAAAAAACGAATCAAAGAATCAAATTTCTAATATTAGATAGCAACAATACACAAAAGATGATCAGATGGTCAGATAGGCTATACCATCAATTTGCACCTTGCACTATCTATCATCGTGAACAGCCTGCACCAAAATGACCTCATCAAGATTGACGATAACGATTCAGAAAAAGAAAAGATTTTAAGAAAGAATTGGCAAGTCCAATTTATCAAAAGAAATTCGAAAGTTGAAAAACACTTGAACCACAGCAACTTTGACCATTAAGTCCGTACAATTCCATTGGCTGCAACTTTGACCTTTAGCTGCTGACAAAAACACTACAGCTAGAACCTCTTTTTCTCAAGCCAATAAAACCGTCTGCACTTTCTACTATCCAGGCTCAGTCAACGCTGTTGCATCAAACAATGATAGTGGGGATATGCATGCCCCAAAACAGCTATGCTCACTACAGCATGCATTGGGGTGCATTTCTAGATAGAAATGGCTTTATCTCTGATTTGGAAGTTTAAATAGTAGTAGGTGGGAAGAGGGAGAGGGAGAGAGAGAGAAGAGGGAGAGAGAGAGAGAAGAGGGAAGAGAAGAGAGAAGAGGGAAGAGGGAAAGATTTTTGCAGATTTCTGTTGATTTAATTTCCTTTTTTCTATTTGTTTCTTCTATTTCTTTTATACTAAATGTTCCGTCAAAACTTATTGACGTAAACTGATTAAAATGACGAAAGTTAAGTCTTTTTTTACGGCTGCAAATACCTGCCCTAGAACATATGGGGAGTACCAACGCTATTTGCGCTAAAAGAACGCTAAGAAAAAGACAAACAAAGACAGAGACAGAATGGAAGAAAGAAGCGACAGAAATTTATCAAAAACAAGTCGTTTCGAAGCATTTCTGCCTTATAATACTTTCTACCGTAATACATCTACCATATAGTACTTTCCTTTCTATTACCAATGTGTTCCCGTTGTGGACTTATCTAAACCTTATTCCTACTTTGAGACATTACATTTTTCCTGATGTGAGCCTGCAGTACTTGAGCTCCTTTTCCCATCTAAATAAGGGTTAGTCGCTGGCAGTCACTGCTTCGGCTCTTCCCAGAACTCTAGCTGCACAGCTTCCGAAACGTCTCTCGGTAAGCCGAGAAGGCTATATACAGTACCACCACCACATACATGCCGAAGTAATCGGGTATATACTTCCCCACGCATAAAGCCATTCATTATGTACGGCAGATAAGCAAGCGCTTTTCACGGCGTTTTGAAATTTCGTACGGCTCCAGTGAAATTTCTCCGGCATACATACGTGATTCGTCACTACACACTTTTTTTCATTGTCCGATTTATCCCCACCTGGTGGTACATTGTGCTTTTTGTTTGAAATGTATTAACCGTACTGTTGGTATGGTGAAACTATTTCGAGTCCCCCCTTCCTCCCTAATCAAATCAGAAGTTCAAAATTTCAAATTTCTTTTATCTTTCTGGTCCAAGTTGCAACCTCCCTCAAGTCAATGTATGTGCATTAATATTGTAAACCGTTGCCAAGATATGAAGTTGCATATTCAAACATGCACGATAGATGCACATCCTGCAGACAAGAACATGCGCATGCCGGTTTTTTATCTTCCTGAAATTCCAACACACTTTACCACCTTCCGAAATATGGTAATTGCGTGGCTCCTAACCGCTGTTGCAGGTACCAATCTACTATGTACAGTCCCACAACATCTTCCGATTAAAAGCACACTTTTCCCTCGGGATTGGGTGTCATATTTTCACATTTCACTTTACCTTTCTTACAACACCTGTTTTTTTCCGTTCGACAACCATATAAATCATTCCCAAATCCTGTTTCCAAGTGATTACACACGGCATTACTTCAATCCTACCCTTTGGTCAAATTGTTCTTTTTTCCCCATCTCGGCTGACATCTTGAAACTTAGCTCGAAACAGGCTATTTTCTGCTATTTTCTAGTTTCTGTCACCTTCCTCCACCTTTTCCAATCATATTGTTGTTGTTTTCACTTTGAAAATCGGTAGATTGACTCTTGTGCCATAGTTTTCAAGGTCAACAGCACTAGCATAATTACTAGCTTTATAAGTAATTCTATGACAAAATGATCCAAATCGGCTTGAAGTTGTCCATGGGCAGTTTTGACTGCAATCTCCTTCAAAAACAGTTTTCTGTTAGAGAGTATCTTCACAAGTATGTTTTGCGCTTCCGGGGGCTTACTGCCACCACTTCGGAGGTCACTGCAAAGGTCCTTTTCCCCCTGATCTGTCAGCTGGAGATTTTCGCTCTCAACAACACCACCGCCGGAATGGCAAAGGTTTGTGCTGCAGATGACTTGGAGTTCCCATTTTTTGGCGAAAACCCCCAGGTGGAACTACTTGACGATCTTTCTAGCCAGTTTCAAAACCCATACCATGACCAAATTGGAATGTACTCCGCTGAAAGAGAGTACCAAAATACTTATGGTGGTGTCCACTTGGGTGGATTTGACCTGAACCATGCCACGAACACAAGCATGAACTATCATCACCCTGCTGGGATGGATGAGTACTCCCTCAGTGTTCTGTACTCTTCTCACGAGTCACTGAGTTTATCTAGCTCAATGCAACACCCTATGATGGCTCGTGATCTTAGTTCAAAGCAACAGTACCCTTTTGTTCAGATTCAGAACCACCTTTCTTACAAGAGACTGTATGATCCATATCCTTTGGAGCCTTTCTATGCCGTTAATGCTCAACAGATGCACTCTAGTCACAATAGCGCTCAAACTTCTGCTACTGGTGTCAACATTATGAACCACCAGAACTTTTCGGGCTCTAAACAAAGTGCTGTTTCTGACAGCTTCTCTTGTGGATCATCTGTTGAATCTTTCGATTCCCCTCTTGATGAAATCTTTGTCAAAACCTCTTATGGTGAGGGATCTGGCGTTGATCTTACTGAGAACAGATCCAACAAGAGAAAGACCAACTCGCCTGGTTTCTTCGGTGAAAGCCCTGAAGAAACCTTGTCATACAATCACCAGATGGATACAAAGAGAATCAAACGTGAGTCTCTGACTTCCAATTCTTCTTCCCGTTCTGTCAGTCTTTCTTCTCCTGTTGATCCTCATTGTTCCAAGCAATTGTCTCTGAAGATCAAGGATGAGTCCGAACCTGCCCGCTTTGTGTGTCACCACTGCTCATCTGAGTTCCGTGTGCGGTCATACTTGACGCGTCACTTGCGTAAACATAATAATGCCATGGCTTTCGTTTGTCCTTTCTACCAGGATGGTGAAGTGGAGGATGATTATGTGTGTGGAGGTAAATCCGGAGCCAAATGTCACCCCACGGGAGGATTTTCAAGAAAAGACACTTTCAAAACACACTTGAAGGCACTCCACTTCATTTATCCACCAAGAACAAGATCCAGAGAAAGAGCTGCTTTGGGAGGTCGTTGTGCTGGCTGTTTTGAGTTTTTCGAAAGCAATGTATCGTGGTTCAAAGATCACATTGAGCCAAAGTTGTGCCCTGGGTTTGTCAACAAGAGAGTTACGAGTGCAGTGAAACTAGAGATGGATTAAGGGACCCTCTTATTTCTCTTCTTTTATTACTATTCTATTGGCTGATTGCGCTGACGGTTGAGGTTTTTTTTTCTTCATTTCTTTTCAAAGGTTCTGATCCTTTCAGTATCGCAATTCCTCTTCCTGTGCTATCTCGTCCTGATTCTATCGATTATTTGATACGATTCAAATTTTGGATCCATTGCATTTTCAATTCTCGGTGTTGACACCCTGCCGTGCCCCTCCAGTTGGAACTTGGCTTAATTATTGTTCTTTGCATTGCAAGTTTGCGAAAACACTTACACATTTTAATCAAGAATGAAAACAATAACGTGATTTCACGGTATTATAGGTTTATTAGAAAAAAATTAATTATTAGTGAAGTTTGAAAGAAGCGATCTAAGATTTGACTAAGTTGACCAATTTGACCAATCAGAATCAAGTAGAAACTAATCAAGAAATAAGCAGACACAAGCAAATGACCAATCAAAAAAGATCTGGAAATCGGACAAAGATCCCGAATATCAGAAAGGCTAAATTTCGAAAATGCACGCTCATAATCAAAATGTGGTTATGTACGTTTATGCAATGTAGCCATGATTGCCTTATGTTACCGTTAGCAAGGGTGTACAGGAGCTTATCGTAGCAAATCAGGATTGAAAGAAAACCGTACGGCACGATTCCAAAACAGATAAGCTCGGGCCGACAACGAAATCACATGCTAGATTTAAGATCTCGATCCGAGATCTCGGATCGATTCCGATCGGTTCCGATTGATTCGAGTTGATTCGGATTGATTCAGTCGAATTTGAAGCAAAAGAGAAGAGAGAATAGATTCTATGAATCAATTTAACACACCGGGGTAGTAGAGGGTCGGGTTCTTTGTGTTTGTTGATAATCAGACATTCAGTACTCTCCATTGGTCTTGTTCATTGGTCTGGGATGTACAACCAAAGTCCCAATAATCAATGAGTCGACATTAAAAATCAGGAAACCACCGCCAATTGGGCCCGCTTGAACGTTTTGATATAATCATCATTGCCAGCACAGTTGTCTGATCGTTCCGAGACATTGTTGCCTGAACTTCTGGACCTTATAGTGGAAACTTCTGGACAAGGTTTCTTGACCTGAAGCTCTTTGTCCTAGTCGTTTAAGTTTCTTGTTTGTCTTTCTTGTTTGTTCTTGATTGTTTGTTCTTGATTGTTTTTTCTTGTTTGACTTTCTTGTTTGATCTTCTTGTTTGACTTTCTTGTTTGATCTTCTTTTTTGATCTTCTTTGACTTTCTTGTTCGATCTTCTCGAATAGACCTGTTCATTTTTTTCTCTTTCAAGAAAGCTCTGATGATTCCATGTGATTCTCAAAACCAAAATCAATTCCAAGTTTTGCTTTCCTGGTTCCTGTTGGCTGATTCTGAGACGATACAGATATGAACCTAATGGCCACATACACAAGATTCGTGAATTGGATCGTTCCAATGGTAGTTTCAATACTTTAACAGGCGAACTTTCAATACGGCCAATCTGTCTCTTTTATCTGTGATTAGGTCAATTTTTTGGCTCCTTTTACGGTTCCAGTTTGGAGATATCTTTTCAATCCTCTCTCCGATTATGTCAGTTATTCTCGTAACTTCTCGTATTTTCTCGTAAATCCTCGTAAATCTTTGTAACTTCTCGTAACTTCTCGTAAATCCTCATAAATCCTCATAAATCCTCGTAAATCCCCGTAACTCCTTCCAAATCCTCACTGTTCATAGCTCCAACCGGACTCCGGGCTCCAAGTTCCCAAATCGGTCCCTAATTATCCAAGTCATCATAAAACATCACATTGCTTTCGCCTACTTCATGTCTCCCTTCTTCATCACAGACTCAATATATTCCTGTAAGTACTGATTTTCATCAGAGTACTTATCTGCCACCACCTTCTGCTCTCTAACATTCTGTAAAAGAGTGGCAATATTTTCCTTCAAACGGAGAATTTCTTCGATCTTTTCATTCAGAGACATTTCGTGTTTATGGGAAATGATGTGTTGCATTGTTAAAGTAGTTCAAGTAGGGTGGAGACTTGTATTATAGGGTCACGTGACGTGTTCATTAGAGATGGAGAGTTTTGATATTTTCGGTAAAATGACGTTTAAATTGGGAGAGTTTTGATAGTTAGGGCATTATTGAGTAATATTGCTAAGTATGGTAGTATGATAGAGTGGTAGTATGATAGAGTGGTAGTATGATAGAGTGGTAGTATGGAGTATGAAGTATGGAGTATGAAGTATGGTAGTAAGAATAGTATGTAATTATTGAAAGATGATAATATTTTTTCCATTTATTGGCATTCGTTTTGAAACGTTTTTCCTGATTTGGAAATACAGCACTGAAGCGTACTAATTGGTTAAGTATGGGTCCCTTAGTCGTTGAGAAGATAGTAAGATGACGTCACTTGACTAGGAAACCCCCAGCTTTGTGAAGAATGTTTTTATCTTGTCATGCATTTGAACGAAAAACATCGAATGTTGTTTCTGTTCCCTGTGCACTCTTGAGGTATTCTCTCGTATGATGTGACACGAGATGTCAGAGCAACAGCAGATAAGCAGTGTTTGGGTTCAAGCTATAAGAGGCTTGTTCCGGAGTTTCTTTGATAGAAAATTAAAATAAGGTTATCGATAGACAGTAGCAATAACAATTAACATGCCACATGGTGCTGTTATAGCATCTACCATAAAAACTCAACAATACCATTGAAGTTATTCAGTTTTGAACTTAAAAGACACAAATAAAGAAATAAAAAGATAATGTATGATCACGAAAATTGAATACGTAAAAGGCTTATAGAGCAGTCTCAAAACAGTTTCATAGGACAATCTTTCATAACTATCGTAAAGGTAATACAGTTACATTTCAGCTGAGAGTAAGATCTATGTTAATTTATTCGTAAAATGTTTTCGAGTTCTTTGTTTTCGAGAAACCTTTCAAAGTACTTTTGGAGTTATTGTTCTCTGATGAAGACCATTGAATGTGCTAGTTCAAGAAATCACAACGTCGCAACAAGCTAATCAAAAAAGTATTTCTTATTCAGGTCCAGATATATTTGAAAGTATTTAAAGTTTCTCAAATTAGCAAAATCAGTCAAGTTATCCAAATTGCTTGTTGTAATGTTGAAAACAGCTAGACCGAAGAAATCCAGCCCAATTTAGAATATCAAGTGGTCAGAATTTCTAGGGAATAACAAATAAATATTGAAAAACACTCATTTTGGTGAATCTAGTTATCCAATGGAAACAAATTCAGCTTCATTTGGGGCTTGTGATACTACAAAAGCAGACATATCCAACTTTACCAAATAAAGAATTATTATCAAAACTAATAAAAAGATATTCCTTTTATGAAATATAGTAAATATCTAAAAGGGGTCCTTGAAAGAGGATTAGATGGTCCTTAGTAGAGGAAAGATGACCTTGGAAGAGAAAAGAAGGTCTAAGAGGAAAGATGGTCCTTAGAGAAAAGAGGATCCTCATAACAGTAACAGTGAAGAATTATCTTCTGAAGCTAAATTCATCTCAATACCAATTCTCTTGATAAATATTCCCCTCCCTTGATTTCCTTCAAACCTATATCTATTCTTCAACTAGACGTTGATTACGTATTCTATATTGACGATGGGTACGCTTCACTTGTAAAGTCAAAGAATAAACTTGATTCTGATTATCGGTAGTTTTCCTTTAAACTCTTCCACTTGTGAAAAGATTGTCTTGACGATCTCACAATAGTGATCGGCGTAAAGTGGCCATTTTCGAGCCTGAATCATCAATTTCGGCCAACATTTCGCCCAAAATGGTTCTAATTTCACACGCTTAACCCTTAAAGAGATATAGAAAGTTATCTAGTTTATTTTTGGTGTCTAGCATTGCGTTTTTCCTCATTTGTTCCAAATCCTTGGTATGGTCGCCCAATTCGTGTTGTAAGTCCAAGATTTTATGATAAATCTTTTAAAATGTATCAAAATAACTTCACAAATGCTAGTAAAAAACTTTACAGATGCTGGTACAAAAGGGCAAAGATTTATTCTGTGCATCTGGTGCTATGCCCACTTTACATTGTTTTCCCATTTGAAGAAGGATGGGTCTGGCTAGGTTGTCAATGAATTTTAAAACTTCTTCAACCATTGGAAAAAAAAGCTCATATTTCTTCCAGCTGTGATTTTCACTTGTTTGGGAAATGCTGCTTCTGCAGTCTTAGGTCTCAAGGGATTCGCCAGGGAACCTTCTGAATTAGAAGACTTCCAGGTTATGATTTGAAGCTGTCGCCTTTTCATGTGATTTTAATTCCAATCTTGGCTGGCGACTTGAATTGCAATTGTCTTCTGGCAAAGAATGGCAGGCTCAGATGCAATGGAACGTGATTGAAGGTAGAAAAGAGCATATGGAATTGAAGTGTTCCAAAAGACTATAATATTTCATTTTTTTGAATTGGGTTATGTTTCTACAAAGTCCATATTTGAACGGGTTAAAGCAGTATGCCTTCTTGTATAGTGATAAGAAAGAGGCTAATTAGAGACCGAAAGCAGGGACGCCAATGATTTCTTTTAATTCGTTCCTCAAAATGTCGACACTAAAATGCAATGATAGTTTTCTTGCTTGAAAGATGCTATTGGTGCCACAAACCGTGGGTTTCTAGCAGAGAAGAATGTGTTACGGCATGAGCTCTGCACTGACAAGCAGAGTAACAATGAAAACGACATCGAACGTTGAAAATGCTTAGAAGGAAGATGTTTTAATGAAAAATTGAATTTCGAGCAAGAGTGTTTCATGAAGTTTGGTAAAAAATTCATTGATGGTATTGTTGAACATTCGAGGTAACCGTTACGAAGCAGAAAATGATCAATAAGGTTTTTTTTTCTCTCATTATATTATTTTCTGCAGATGAAACATCGTAGGACAAGAAAAGTATCGAAGGTATTTGTAAGTCTGGACATTTTTGATTTTGAAGTAATAATGAAAAAGTTTTGATGGGGCGATGACAATGATGTAAAGGACAGAAGAAACCGTCATGTCTTGTTATAGCGATGAATATTTTTGTTAGGTAAGTATTGATTTCAAAAATAAAAAAAGAAAGTTACAAGATACTTCGTTTTCTTTGCGTTTCCCAATGTAGAGAAGCCAAAACCCCATTTTCATATATTGAAAGAAAGCAAATTCAGAAGGAAAATTAAATAAGGAAGAACTTTTGAAAGAACAAATAAATAAGGTAGAACAAAGGAAAAAGAAAAATAAGTAAGAACTTTCAAAAGAAAACACCAATGTTCAGAACATTCTGATCCTGCTGTTACACTACTTTAAGAAGCAAGACTTACTCTCAAACTGTCAAACTCTGGGATTATTAAGGCCTTTTTCAAAATCACATGCACACGGAATTACTTGAAAATGTATAATTGAATTGATTTCCTTGGCGTTAGAGACCACAATGGAAACAGTAATGCAAGCACAACACCTATCTGACTTAACACTTACAACAACCAACACAAGCCAACCAATAAGAAAACATCACAAAATCGCCAAAACCTTTAAAAACTTTTGAAAACCTTTAACTAAATTGTCACCCTAGTTCGTCCATAATGCCTATGTCACGTGACCGCACACACGTGCATGTCTCCTCCACCCCAAACTTTCACCTTCCACGTCCCTCCACTTTTTCCACCCACAACCACCAAAATCAACATGTCTGCCGCTTTGGAAAAGTCTTTAGACGATATCATTTCGTCCTCCAGAAAGGCCAAGAAGGTCGCCAACAAGAAGAAGGTCGTTGGCAAGACTACTGCCAAAACAGCAGGAAAAGTGTCCGGAAAGGGTACTGGCAAGGCCCAAAAGAAAACCGCCCCTGCTTCCAAAAACGGCCGGTCGAATCAGACTGCTCTTTCCAAGAAGATTGTTGTTCCATCTTTGGATTTGAGTCACGCCACCAAAGTCGTTGCCCACGGTTTGCCCACCGATTTGAAGCACGATGTTGTCAAGGTATGTTAGACACGTACTGTCTAAGAATAGTAGAAATATCTAGTTTCATGGGATTTTATGCCATGATATTGACAAAAATCTTGCTTTATGCTCTTAGATTTTGATATGGAAGGTGTAGCTGGTGCACGAGAATGAGCATGAGAATGAGCATGAGAATGAGTATGAGTATGAGTATGAGTATGAGTATGAGTATGTCATGAGTATGTCATGAGAATGAGTATGTGCATTTGATGAGGTGAGAATGTGCATGAGTCCGAGTTTGAGAGATTAGCTGTTTTTAAAAATCAGAGATGTTCGATGATAAGGGGATTAAGGGCTTGAGACTTATAGATGGACTGGTTTTTATGAATCAGAGTTAGAATGGAGAATCAGTGAAGAAATGGGCCTACAGTTTGGAAATATCATCACGGAAATTGCTCATACGAGCTAAAAGTAGCGTGTTTCTACTCTGTTGACCAATAGTATGCACATACATGTGTGTCACCTTTTGAGATCTTCTCTATCACCAGCTCAACCTCTCGCCTTCTAGCCCTAACTCTCTTCCAGTCACCCTCCTTCTGATTTACTCTTTCTTTCACGCACTCTATTACTTTCCCAGAAACTCTTTGCTCACTCTCTCGCTATCCTCGTTGATCGAAGATAGCATGCTTTGCTACCCTTTTACACCTGTAGCCCCATTTGATAGGATCTACAAGAGAACGGCCAAGTTGATCTTGGTCGATAGCATTGGAGCCAAATTCATCAAAGCAAAGCAGTTGATCTGCTTTGTGCTATCAAGAGGCTTTAGAATAGGGAACGTGATGTTTCATCATGTTATATTCCATGGCGAAATCTGTTCAATTCTGTCTTTTTTTCAATTCTCCCGTTCCGCTCATCTTATCCATCTCTCATTGTCACAGACGCAAAGCATTATTCGAAATATGACTAACATTTAGGAATTCTTTCAAGCCCAAATTGGTGGTGTTAAGGCCGTGTCTTTAAGCTATAACGAGAAAGGTCAGTTCAAAGGTACTGCCACTGTTATTTTCAAATCTGCCAAGAACGCTGCTTTGGCCATTGAAAAGTACCATGGTGCTCCTGTTGATGGAGGCTCCAACAAGTTGAGATTGGAGTTGGTTGTTGAGCCAGCCCCTAAGACTTTGGCATCTAGAATCTCTGCCAACTCCACTTCTAGTGCTAACACAAACACAAACCAAAAGAAGGAGAACCTCAAGAAGGCTCTTTTGGAAAAGAGAAAGAAGACTCAACAAAGTAAGAAGGAAGCTGCTCAGAAAAAGGCTGCACAAAAGCCTAAGGCTAAGGCTGCCAAGCCAGAAAAGAAGACTCTTGAGCAATTGGACCAAGAGATGACTGACTACTTCAACAACTAATTTCTTTTTTGTTTTTGATAGGGGTATCAGCCTCAAGTCTTTTTGTCAATTCCGTATAATTAATCAATATCCTGTTCAGATGGAGAGATTGAGTAAGTTAAAGACTTGTATTATTGGAATAGAACGGTAAGTTAGTTGTCTTGAGTTCCTTGAATCGTTTTGTTTTTGTATTTCATTTGTTTGGCAAAGAAAGACATATATAAATGATGGGATGAGGGCCCAGATTCACAGAATGACCAAATTCAATAGATTCAGAAGAATATCTAAAGAAGAAAAATGAAGGTATCCATCCATATAAACTCGATGACTCTATGAGCCTGAATCTGAGCTTGAATCTGAGCTTGAACCTGAAGTCATAACTCCATGAATCTATAACAAATTATTGCTTCAGCTTTTAGCTTCTTTTAGAGCAACAATGTTGATAATTCAGTTCTAAAACAATTGCTTGCTGAACTATCGACCGAAACTCCAGTATCAGGTAACTCCAGTTTGGTAATTCTTATTAGTTCATAACTTCCTTCAACCAAGGAATATTTCTAACTTTTTCAAACATAAAATTTCTACTTCCAATATAAAATTTCTACTTCCAATATAAAATTTCTACTTCCAATATAAAATTTCAACTTCCAATATAAAATCTTCCATTACATCAAACTCCTCTAATCGTAGTACTCCTCTAATCCTGGTCTTATAGTTCTTGTTGCGTAGGTAGACAATAGTCCAGTACTGAATCACAAATTCGGAAAAAACTTGAACTTGCAGCGTAAAATATTCTACTTTGGAGAATTGCAGTCTTTCAGCGATAGGAATTGTAGTCTCTCAGCGATAGATAATTGACTGTTTTGTGCCTTATAGCTTATCCGCTCGGTGTTGTCGGCCTGACTACGATTCTCGGAAATGTAAGAGAACAGATTTCCTTTTAGGGATAAACCATTTTTGGGAGGTTCGGATGAATTTCCTTTTATGGGTAAAGCTTTGGATGTCTCGGAGAGACTTCCTCTTGTGAATTAACAACTACAACGAGTTGATGAGCTGTTCTCCGAGTCAAATACAAAAATTTTTCTTTAGAGACTAACCAAGAAAATAAAATCAATAAATAAATGAACAATACAACAAAAATCCCACAAATACTACTGATTGTAGCTATAGACGTACTAGTAATAGACTTGTAGTAGACCTAGTGGTACTAGTACCAACGTATGAAGAAAAGAAAAACAAACAGAGCCAAAATTAACAAAACAAAAACATAAAACATAAAACATAAAATATCGAAAACAAAGATTCAAAACATCAAAACTAAATCATTTTTCACCAAAACAACAATCTCCGATCTCCAGATTCCTTCTCTATTCAGAACTCCCCCGTATTGTCCATGCTGGAGAAGTGGGCCAGAGGCCAAGTTAACAAACACTCTTTTGAAACCACATCTACACTCGTTGCCATTCCAGCGCCACCAAAACATTCCTCCGCGAAAACTATAAAAGGAGCCGGATTCCCACTTTTGTGCGGCCTCAGAAAATATCAAAAAGCTGGTGACAAGTACTTGACGTCCTTAATAACTCAAGAGTAAGACAGACAAAGAAATCTAAGAAGTCTAAGAAGACAAAGAAGTCTAAGAAAATACATTTGGGAGATAGAAGGTCATTGGAAATTCATTGGTTCTTGTTATCTGACTTCGTTTTTGAATAGTGTGTTGACTTTTGTTGTTAGACTTGTGTTGTACAGTGTGTAATTCTCTGTTTGAATCAAGCTTTGACTATCTATTTATTAGATCAATTTCTTAAAGGTTTCTTTTTTTCAGTTTCAATTCAGGCTTCAGTTGCCAGTTTTCCAAGCTTCTGGTTTCCCATTCTTAATTTCTGGTGCCAAAAATCAATTAAAACCTTCTAAATTCACAGCTTTAATCTACCAAGAACCAATTGAAATCCTCTGCAGCATGCCTAATATCGATTATGTCATCGCCTCAGAGTTCCATGTGGATAAAGGCCCTTCACTCATTCTGCTGTACCCATCAGAGCTCCCTGGACTCTCAGACTTGAGTTTTTTCGCTGAACTTATGATCCCCGATCAAATCCACAAAAGACCCGAAGACTACACATTCTTCCTTTTGCATAAAAACTTTGCAACTGGCAAGTTCCAGTACAAGTATAGCCCTACAGAGAGCGAAGCTGAACCAGTGTTTGTTTATACTCTCGTAAACAATGTGGAGGATCCTACGGTTCGCAGAGGATCGGTAATCAAAGCATTGAGCATTGTCACCAAGCTTTTGTATTTCAAAAACTTCAAACCTCTTCTTTTCGTAGCCCTAGACTTGTTCATACGAAACAATGACTTGGGCGTATTGAAACAACTCTTTGAGGCAATCAATTGTAAGAATTTCGTGGTGGCACAGCAGAAACAGTCAATCATCAAGAAATTGCTAGTGACCTCCATTCTCGATCTACCGTTAAATGAGAAAATATACCAAGATGAGACCTTTCGAAATCGACTCTTGGGCATTCTGGATGTAAACAACGATCTTTTCATCCGGAAAGATCTAAGTTTCAACTCCATTGTATACTTCAACAACATGGCCCTCCCCATAAGAGTGCCAATCCTTCTCCTTCCAGACACAATTGGCGACTACTTTAATCCCACAGACTTGAACTTGAAAGCTTGCCTTATCAATATCTTGAAAGCAGATGTGGGCGTCTTTCACCATAACAATGAAATGACTGTCTATGGTGCTGCCACTCCACCCATCATCATTCTTATCAATGCCATGTTAACTGGTAAGAGAATCTTATTTGTGAGTTATGAAAACTCCGCTGGACACATTATCGACCATGTCTTGCTGACATTGAAGTTGATTACTGGAGGAGGTATCCTCACTGATATTCTCACTAACTACAATATATTCCCTATGGTTGACGTCTCAAAATCAGATCTATTGGCGGAATGTGACTCTTTCCTTGCTGGAACAATTAACCCGTTTTTCAAGAATAACGATTCATTTTGGGATTTATTGTACGATATGGATGCTAATAAATTCCATATTTCTTCCAAGATTGCCCAAGATGAGAGTTTTAAATGCTCCATAATTGCAGAAGACGCCCGCTTTCTCTCTGGTCTACAGCTTTCTCTCTTTAGCTACAACGATGACTCGACCACAATCCAGCTCATTATTCGGAGACACATAAATGAGATGGTTCGGATATTTATTTCGCAGAAGAACTTTGTCTCCAGTCTCCCCGAACATAAACAAGCCACCTTGTTGATGGACGGTGTTGGATACTTCTGGTTTAGTGATCTGTCGAAACTAGAGGAAATGTCATGCTATCAAAGCGTCATCGCCAAATTTCAAGATCTTCTTTTTGCAGGAAAGTTCAATTACACCCTAATGTTGAACAAGCTTGCCAACGAGCTCAACTTAATGGTCGATCTTCAGCATCATCTTCAAAAGCTACATGGTATTTCATCGACGACCCTTGCAGTTCAGGAACAAATCAATGAACCGGAAGTTTGGTTTAATTTACTCAAATACCTCATAAGTGGAAAATCTGTGGAGATCTTCATGTTAGTGACATATCTCATGCCGCCCCATACTTCCACTAGTGTCAGTTCATCTGCTCGGGGTGGTAGTCTTACGATCTTTGACAAAAACAAAGGAATCGAGGTTCTCTTGCTAAATCTATTTCATGACGATGATAGGGTCAAGTCCAATGTTCTCATGATCTTGAAAGAGCTTCAAGACAACATTTTATGCGAATGGTGCTTAAACAACTACGTGAAATCTAACATGATGTATCGTCTTGCGTTCGATGAGTTGTCAAAGAAGTTGTTATAGCAGACGGTAAGAAATGTTGCCAAAAAAGTTGTTATAACGGCAGAATTGCATGTTTATTTCAACTAAATGGAGGCACTCGGCCACTGGTTGATACAAGGAACATACAAAACAGCACAACATGAATTTAACTGTTTTTGGGTGTCATTTTGTTTTCTTTGTTATTTTTTTTGTTTTTTTTTTTCTTCGTTTCAAGGGAACCTGTTAGATCAAGGTTCATTTCATCCATGTTGCATCAATGAGAGCAATAAGCAAAACATAACATACACTTTGGATGGACTTTTTATTTACAAACAGTGCACAATCAATCATCTCTTGTGCCACCTCTCTTGAACAATACGTTCCACATACTGAGCTTATCGCCCGGAGCTCGACTCAAATACGAGAGCCCAGAACCAACGAACTTGGACTTTCTTTCGGGACCATCATAGTTGAGGTTAGGGTTGTGTTCCGGGAAGCCGGGTCTACGGTTGATCGAAGTAAACTCATCAGCTTCATTTTCCACACTGGAATCACTTTCCTTCAAATGCCTACTGTCCTTACGAAGAGCAATGTGTTTTTTTCCGATGATCACAAGGCCCACGGCCACAATGGTGAAACCTCCAAGTTTCGTGACTAAACCTTTTCTTGTTTCCATGTTATTGATGGATAGTATGGGATTATAGAAGTAGGGAGTGGAGGTTGTGTGGAGGTTGTGTGGAGGTCCTGTGGAGGATGGTTCATCATACATCACCTCATCATGTTGGAAATGAAGTAATTGGAAGGATTTTCTTGATTGGAAACAATTTTTTGGATGATTTCAAAAATAAATTTCCTAAAAGGGAAAAAGTTTTTCAAGTTTCTTAGATTTGTGGAAATTGACTATTATACTCCACTTTGTATTTTGAGAGTGTTGGCTGCAATGGCTGCGAAAAAACATGAAAGATCACGGGAAAAAGATAATCATTGAATAATACAAAAGAAAATAAGAAAAAAGAAATATCCCCAAGAAACGCTTTTTGTTCAAAAGAAAAAATTAACCATTTTTGTTTGTTGATTTCAAAATGGATAACTATCAAAGAATCACACAAAATTACATACCAAATCTACTAAGATCAGTGATTTGAAAACAAAGAGAAGGAAATCAAAACACGCAACCTGCACAATACCAAATCAAAACAAACAAACAAAAACAAACATTGATCTCAAATAGTGCGAATTCCACTTTGCCATCCCCATTATCGTATGCTCAACCCCAGAATCAGCCAGAATCAGCCTGGATATTGGCCGCGGCCCAAACACACCCCAACACCACACAGTTTACAATACCAACTACTTTTCACTTCTTTTTCCTATTTGGGATAATAAAAAACGGAATTACAACCCAAATCAACCCAAAATTGTTACCTGGTTCATTTCTAGTTCAATGGGTTTCTTTAGATCCTTGAAGTTCTACGCCAAATCGTTCGTATTTGGCTCCCTAATCATCGTTTGTGCCCTCTATGGTGTTGTGGCAGGCATTGCGTTAAGGTTAGTGGGAAAGGAACAATATGCTCAATATACAGTAGCAAGAGCATTTTATTATACCTTTTCCCGGCTGTTGGGAATCAAAGTGACCATCAAAAATGAACATTATTTGCATACAAAGCCTTCTGTGGTCGTATCCAATCATCAATCAGCCCTTGACATTTTGATTCTTGGAAAAGTGTTCCAGCCGGGATACACTGTTACGGCGAAAAAAGCACTCAAATATTTTCCATTTCTTGGATGGTTTATGCTTGCCCTGGGGACGTTTTTCCTTGATCGGGCCAAGGGAGAGAAAGCACGGAAGGTGTTGGAATCAGCTTTGGTTGGAATGAAAACGAAGAAAAGAAGCATTTTCATGTTTCCCGAAGGTACACGTTCGGCCACACAAAAGTTGGAGTTGCTTCCTTTTAAGAAAGGTGCGTTCCACTTGGCTCAACAGGCAGCGATTCCTGTTGTTCCAGTGGCCGTTTGTAACTATAGTTCTATTTTCCATGCTAAGAGTAGAACGTTCAATCGTGGTGAAATCGTAATTGAGGTTTTGGAGCCCATGCCTACCACCGAGCTCAAGACTCATGATGATGTTTCTGAGTTCTCCAACACCGTTAGAGAGAAGCTTCTTACGAAGGTTGAAGAGATGGGTTACGCCCCTGTGACTGGTCAGAATTCTGTGACTGTGGATGAAGATGAAGATGTTGAGACGGCTGAAAGAGATAATATTTCTGAGTTGAGCGTAGAGATTGTTGACGAGAGCACTCCATTAATCTCTACTGATTAATTCCACTGTTAGAAGTGTATTGATACTGAAAAGGGGAAGAGTATTGATACTAAAAAGAGGAAGAGGAAAATGACAAGAAGGAAGAAGGAAAAAAAGGAGAAAGGGTCAAGGTGAAAATTTCTTTAAGTCAAAAGTTACAAGCGTGACAAAGTGATTCTATATTAGAGACAAGGGAACTCCAACAGACACTGTCATCGGATGTCGATGGATGTTATCAGATGTCTTTATCTTCACTCCCTCAATTCCTCTTCATTTCCCTCCATTTGCCTCAATTTTCTTCCATTTGCCTCAATATGCCTCAATTTTCTTCCCTTGACTTGCTAACCTCTAGACTCCCAACCAAACAAAAGACAATAAACGTAAGACATAAAAACCGGAATTAAAATTTAAATAGCACTACTGATAACAAATGAAGCAAAAGAAAAGAAATTGAAAAGTTGAAAGATTTTTTTGGAGAAAAGAAAAAAAAACATTAGATCGACTTTTTCACCTAACGCGCTTGTGTACAATTTGCGTCGCCCAAGTACTTTACAAAAACCACTTGGACAGCACCAAGCCTGCCACTAATAGCCGTTTGGAACGCGAAAAAACGGTCTTTTTTCCGTACGTGACCTGTCAAAGACGAATTAGGTAATTCAATTACCCGATCGGGCAATTTCTTCCCCTCGTCCCCGCCCCACCTTCTGTTAGAATGGTCGACGACTTACTGCATCACTACAAGGTGCTCAAGCAGTTTCTTGATATCTCCAACGATAGCGAGAATCCCAGAAAAAATGCCTCCTCACGGGCCGCCAAAGCCCGAGATAAATTGTTGAAGTTGTCGTCCGCCCAGTTCCGGGAACTCAGTACTGATGTGTACGATGAGTTACGGAGACGGATTGACGAACTGCGGTCCGAGCCGGACTTTTTGCTTCCGAAACTGAACTTCCATCCAAAAAGAAACCAGGCCCGCCAGAAGTTATCGTCGTTGCCCCAATCACGGTTCCGTGACTTGGTTTCGGACATAAGTTATGAGATTGAGCGCCGACACTTGCATCAGCCTGTTTCTGCGTCTAGTACGCCGACGTCTACGATGCCTTCGAAGGGTCATGCTCCTCTTGGATCCATTAGTTCCAGCGTCACGAGGTCCGTTGCCATGCCAGTCAGCGCAGACTCCGATAAGGCCACTTCTCCACAATCCATGTCTTTCCCTTCTACATCTGGCGCTGGTCCACTCAACAGCATCAATAATACCACTCACAATCGGTTATCGGATTATAGTGGTGAAAGTCATGGTCATGGAGGTGAAAAATTCGATAAACAGATGGAATCTCCTTCCCAAAGCCCGGTGATTGCTTATGCCGCTGCAAGACAACTTGGGACCATGAGTGACAACAATGAATCAAGACAACTTTCTCGAATGAGTGATAATGCCTTGAGCGACGATGCTTTGCATAGGGAAATTGCAACCCCTAATATTAATGCCTCCTCGAAACAGGCCATCTCTCTCCTGTCTACCAAAGTAGTCCCTACAAAGGCAAATATGACCTGGTCTAGTGACGAGGAAGAGGAAGGGAACTTCGAACAAGATTTCAAACAGGAATTGTTGCCGTCTATAGAGGAGCCCAGAAGACTCCTGTTGTCTAACGCATTTGTCATGAACAAGAATAAAGCGCCACCCCGTATTGCCTCGCTCGGCTCTCCTGAACAGGCAGTATCTCGTGTTGATGATCTCGAAATATTAAAAGAGAAGTACAACGCTTTGGAACTTGAGAATATTGATCTCAAAACTATTATTGAGGACTTGAAATCGAAAGTGTTTGTACTTGAAGGTGAAAAGGAGGCATTTTCCCTCGAGAAAAAATCCATGTTTACCGGTGAGCAATACTCAGATCTACAAGACGAATTGGACTCTTTACGTTCTGCTAATGCTGCGTTGAGATTGGAAAATCAAAACATGAAAACTAAGATGTCAAGGGACAGCAAAGCTTCTACGGCCACACAGTCTCCTTCGTTACCATCACCATTGTTACACACCGCTGCGGTAGCTTCAATGGCCGCTGTAGCAGGCGCTGCAACGGGCGCCGTAGCAAGTGCTGTAACAAGTGTCTCATCAGGTGCAACAGCCAGTACAAGTTCTGAGCCAAGCGCGAAGTCGATCGCTCCCGTTGATGTCAATACTGAACTTCGAAATTTCTACGAGAAGCTCGAACAAATCGCAGTTAAGCCTTCCAATACCCAAACCACTCTCAAGGAAGAAATTCTTAGAAACGAGGCATTAATGTGGCAAAAGAAATTCGAGAGTGTCCAGGCAAAGGAAAGAATGCTGTCTTTCAAAACCCCCGCTACCGATTTGCACAGTTATGTATCTCCAAGTGGTCTTATTTCGCTTAAGTGGGCTGTCAAATTCTTCACCCTTGTTGAGAGTTTCGTTGAGAGTGTGAGCAGAGACCGCCCCGATACCGATCTTCTTTTCGAAAACATCTCCATGATCGCTCTTACCGCTAATAAGATTTGCGGCGATACTTCAAGTTTGAATACCCCTCAAACAGATGCTGTAAGGGAGGCAGCAAGCCATGCACTTACGGCAACAAGATATTATGCAACATATTCTAATCTCATGCCACGTGTGATTGTCGAGAGAGCAGTTGGAGAAATCGCATTCTCAGTTTGTGATTTGATATCCGTTTCCAAGCTACTCTCTGACAATAACCTGATATTAAATGAAAGTAGTTTCATGTCCCAAAATGATACTACTCATTTCAATAACCAACCGAAGCTGGATGCCGTTCGTACATTGAAGATTGCACCTAAGTTCGCACACAAATCTGTTGATTACATCAATGATAACTCGAACACAAGACCCGTGTTGGAAGGATTGAAGAAAACCAGTCTTCAAGGGAAACCCGATGACTACATCAGTGCTAATTCAAGCATAAGAACTGCTTTGGAAGGTTCGCAGAAAACTAGTTTACCAGAAAAAGCGGATGACAACAAGAATGATACCTCGAGCACAAGAACCGTTTCAGAAGGATCGATGGAAACCAGCCAACAAGAAAAGTCTACAAAAGCCAGAGTTGCGCCATCTCAAAACGAAACAACAACATCCAGCCCTATTGATTCGTCAAGAGTAGCAGATGGCAAAGAAAAGAGTGGCACACCAATAACCAAGCCTAGTATTCTTGAAAAGGTGAAACAATTTGAACAGAGAGAGAACAACATGCAAGATACTAAACACACGAGAAATCTATCTCATGCCTCCTCCTTTTCGAATAAATCTCGCTTCTCAGATGACTTCGTACACTCTGAGCCCTTGGAGAAGAAGCTTTCTGAACAAGATGATGTTTCAATCAAGACAACAGACGATACACCTACCAGAAGCAAGTCAATTTTTCAAAGTTTAAGGGAGAGATTTACTGGTGACGGAAGCAGTGCCGGTGACAAAAAGTCTGATGATGCTGCAAAACATAAAAGAAAAGACCTGAAAACTTCTCTTAAATCCTGCGAAACCAAAGAATCTGAATCTGCTGATACCAAAATTCAATCCATTGAGCCGATGTCTGATACCTCAAAAACCGAAGCATTGCACCCGGAAGTCAAAGAGGAACTCCCCCAAGTGAATTCTAAATCAAAGTTCGGCCAAGAGGAGATGTTCGGCAAAGCAATTCCTGAAACGGTATCCATACCAGCCCTTGGCATTGAGATTCCTTCCACTTCAGAACTGGAAGTACCAAAAGGTACCCTTGGTTCTAGAGCAACGCAAAGCGAAGATGATTCGATACCGTCTGACGCTTCTTCTGGTATCTCGTCAGCAGTTCGCTCTGCTGTTCGTTCCGTAGAACAGCCACAAGAGACCACCACATCCAAGGTTTTACCAATATCAGATGATGGTATTTACAAGAATACCCAACCAGCACAACTTGAAGCACCTTTAGTCCTCGCAGGTTTGGAGACCTCGGACGAAAAGTCCCAAGCCATCAAGCAGGTTGAGCCAACTAAAGAGGAACCGGCTACTAAATTCTCTTCAATGAGTAAAGATATTCTTGCACCTTCCAAGCTGGAGGCAAAACCAGAACAAGCAACTTTCGCACAACCAAGAGATTACGAAGATAAAGAAGAGAGCGAATATGAAGAAGATGATGAAGAAGATGAAGAAGAGGAAGAAGATGAAGCTCGCCAAAGGCAAGATTACCGTAAATCTATGGCTGCCGCCACCTTTAACATAGATCTCTTCGACATTGAAGATCCAGATAACACATTAACACATTTATTGCTCTATTTAGAGCATCAAACTGTGCAAGTGATCTCGACTATCCAAGATTTGTTGTCAGCGATCAAGAAGCCCGATGTTTCACGAGGTGAATTGCGTGGTAATTCCAGCGCTATATCTGAAGTGATCCGCCAAATGACCGAAGCCACAAACAATTCGATGAACCAAACGAGAAACCATCAATTGAAGGAGCACGGTAGCTGGGTAGTGCGTAGTTTAGAGGACTGCGATCACCGTATGAATACCCTCTGCAAGCCCACAGCTGAAAAGGCTGACCTGGAGTTTGCTGACCGTCATTTCAAGCAACGTTTAGCAGGTATTTCTTTTGACATTGCCAAATGTACGAAGGAGTTGGTGAAAACCGTGGAGGAGGCTAGTTTGAAGGAAGACATTGCCCAGCTTGACGCACGCATTAACCAAGTTGACTTGACTTAGTGGAGATGGAAGTCAAAAATAGAAGAAGTAATTTAATAAACCTATAATTATTATGTGGAATACAAAATTGATTATGTCAGAAAGAGAGATCATTGGTCTTCTGTTGTCATTTGCAGCAAGACCGTTGACAGAATTGACAAGGTTGTGAGAATTGACAAGGTTGAAAGAGTTTTCTTGAGCAACAAGGATCTGTTGAGCCGATGAGTTTCTCCGACCAAAATCAGGACTTCTTTGGATCCAAGTTTCAACCTGGGCGTTGACTTGAGTCAACTCTGGCTCTTAAGTACCAACCAGGGTAAAGAATGAACCAGGCATAAACATTTCTAAACTAGCCCTAAATTAGCGAATATACTTATTCATGAATTGCTTATGGGTACCAGAATTGAGTGTGTCAGCAGTGTACTGCTTCTCACTGTTGGACGCCTTTTTAGCAAAAGGGCGAGAACTTCGCCATGATCTTTTTGGTGGTTCTGTGGGAAGAGGTTTTGATTCGAGATTCGGTTTGATGCTAACGTCCGGGTCTCTTTGTTGTCGATCTTTCCTTAGTTTGTCTAATTCTGCCATTAGGGCGGCGTCTGATTCTGAGTCCAGGTCTGTTTCGGCCTCTGAAGAATCCGAGGTTTGGGAATTAGATGATTCTGCCAGATGATCTGAATCAGGCTGGTTAAGACCATTAGTTTTAAGTTGTTGTAGCTTTTCAGATTCAAGATGATCCAGTTCAGCACCAGTATTGGACGCTTTAGCCAAAACAGCCAGTTGTTGTCCAGCACCCAAGGATAGAAAGTTGGATCGTGTCTCACCTTTACCTTCTGCACCTTCTTTGTCTTCTGCACCCTCTGCACCTTCTGTCTCTGGGCCCAACCTCAAGCGTTTACGACTAGCGTCATCACCCACAGTAACGTCCAGCCGGTATTTTAGCTTCGTATGTCCCTTGAGCAGCCGCGCATGTTGGATTGTATCCCGGATCGATTTTTCGTAACCGCGCTTCCCTTCTAGCGTTGGTCTGTGGTTCATGATATGATGGGTTAACGATGCCTAACCAACACCAGAACAAGAGACAGAACAACCGCAAAAACGCCAACAAAGAGCCAAAAAAAATTAGTAAGCTTATCAATTTATTAGTAAGCTTATCGATTTATTAGTAAACTTATTTATTCACCCCTCTCTACCAGAGCGTAATGGGAAATAATGGGAATTATGTAATGTAACTATGCAGCTACGATGCCCATCTCATACTAAATGCGGAGAACCGGCCTCACCGGTCCCAAGTTTCCACTCCACATTTACACATAACCACTTTCAATAACACCACATTTAAACATTGTCCAATTAACAAAGTCAAGATCTGGGCATTTCAATATTTACATATTTCCTAATCTGGACATTCAACTCTTCAAAGCCAAACATCTCGTTCAACCTTGATCGGAATTACTGTAAGAGTCTCTAGGTCCGTCTTCATTGGCCGCAAGTACACCCCGTTATGGCCCTAGAGAAAGAAACCTCAAGAAAATTCAAGACAACTCAAGAAAATCCCAGAAATTTCAAGTAGTTTTGATATGTTCGTCTTTCCAGCTTTCAATGCCAACTTTAAGACTCGCAAAAGAACGTTCCGATGCTGTGAACGGTGTCGTATCAAGAGGATCAAGTGCAACTTGATGGTGGAAAACTTCGATACCTTAGGCTGCGAGTCTTGTCAGAACATATTCAGTCCATGCAGTCTAGCAAACACAAAAACAGACCGGTTGAATTTTACGGATAAACTGGTTTCTCCGGAGAATTTGAATCATACAGGTAACTTGTATGTTGGTGCCGGTGGTGGTGCCGGTGGTGGAGGTGGTGGTGGACCAAGTCCCATGAAAAGAGAGACCGTACTGCCAGACATTGAAACTGCCTATGACCCTGCGTTTGAACCAATCAATAGGTACACGAACGCAATGAGTGTTCCATTAGAAGCGACCACGCCAAAACTACTCAAGGAATACTTCAACTTCAACTTGAGCTCAGCAAAGGAAGGCTCCTATCAATACCTTCTCACAAGTCATCCACGAGCAGTGCTTGAAGTCAAAATGGAAGAAGATGCATCAGTTTATCATGAAAGTGGTATCATAATTCCTGAACTGCCATCTAATCTGTCACATCTTTTGCCTAAAGACGGCCTTCCTCACTTCAAGAATTGGTACCATTACCAGTTCTTGCTCCAGATCCAGGCATTCACGCTCTCAACGTTTAAATTTCACTTCAAAACACAGGAAATCGAGAAGCTACTTGAAATATATTTCCTAAAAATCAACTGCATCTTTCCAATCGTTCGCGAGAGTGACTTTTGGGATAATTTCCGTGGCGGAACAGAACCCACCATCATCATTTACGCCATGATTCTTCTGGTACTGAGAGATAAACTATCTGCCGACGTTTTCAAACAAGTCTTCTCTAGAGCCCCAAGCTACGTACACTCAGACGACAACTATTATCGCACTTTGGAGACATTTACAGATGAGCTTGATTTCAAAATTCGTCAGCTAAACTTGGTTCTAGAATCGCTCGGAGATTATGACAAGATAAATAGATTGGTCACAATGCTTCTCATTAGTTTACATTATCGTTTCGATCGTGCCGGCGGCGAACAAAGCTCACAAGATTTGACTTGTGGTATTAACCTTGCGTTCGCCTTAGCTATACACATGAAACCCACCAAGAAGATTTACGACCAAGAAAAGGCTCAGTACTTATCTGAGCTTTGGTGGACCTGTTACGTTATGGATAGATTCAACTCGGTAACCAACTTTCGTTGTTTCTTCATCAAACATGAAGATTTCAACTTAGACTTGCCCTACCGAAACCTGAATCTCCTACAATTAGTGCAATTAGCCAAGAGTTTTGAAAATATGCTTGTTGCATTATACCAGCCGTTCAATAACGTGCACATGAAAGATCAAAACAATGATATGCAATCAAGGCTAAAGATCTTTAACGCAGCGGATTTTCAGGCTCTAGAGTTCAACCTATGCAGCCATGAGATTGCACGAGATTTCAGTAATTTCGAGGAAATCGACGGGAATAAAGATCTTGAGCTGTACAAAGCAAATTACGTTGAAAGCACCATTCATTTGTTGTCTCGACTAGTCAACAATACCATCATATTGGTTTCACAAAAGGGATTCTTTAACGATCCAGCGATACATAATCTGATTCCAAAGAAAAGTATACTACGAGCTTCAGGAAATGTTTTATGGTATATGAAAAAGATCCCTGAGAGTCTGGTGTTACAGGCTCCGATTTTGATCTTTTGCTTACTTATTTCCATGTCTTGTGGATTAAAAATGAAAGCTCGGAATATTTTGGGAACAGTTGATAACGAGCTCGATGATGTCAACCCATCGTTTGAAATCGAGGGTTACATGCTGGAGTTGGAAAAGTTCAGGCGAAGTTGGTGGGTGGTTGATGACGTTTACAAATTAGCCAAGGATTTCATTGAGAATCTCACCATGACTGAAAAGAAGAGGAGAGGAATTGAAATGTCGCTACAAAACCAAGACCCACTGGAAACCAAAGTCAACCCTCACAATACCAACTCCGGTTTTTCCATCCAGAACATTTTACAGGTGGCGGAGCAAGGCCCCATTGATTCATATTCCGTTGATGGATCGAACTTTTTCTCTGGCTGGGACGTTTCGAAAATCCCTCAGTACGATAACTTTTTCGATAACTTGCTAGATGATCTTTTCAATATCGATATGTTTTCAATGTGAATGGAAGAATGGTGAAAAAGCAAAAAAGATATGAATGATCGAAAAAGCTAGAATGCCGATCTTCCACGTGAATCTTTGAAAAAGCAAAAGTTGGTCTCTTCAATATCGATATGTTTTCGATGTGGAGCACAAAAGAGGGTACTTGCCAAAAGCACTACTCAGATACAATAACCAAGAACAAAGGTATATATCTTCGATATCCATCTTTATTCAAAAATTGTACCAGATTATTTAATATAGAAGTTTTAAAAAACGTTTCTCTGATGAGTTCAGAATAATCCAAGTTCACATGAAAGCAACAGAAGTATCAGTATCATCAGCTCGACAACTCTATTGTTCTTTTGTTTTTTCTACTCGTTGTCACTGACAATCTCATCCTCCCAATTTTCATCGTCTTCACCTCCTCGTTCAGGAAGCAATTCTGCCATCACTGGACCACCAAAGACAGACAACAATTCGTTGACTTGCTCGATCAATTCTGGGTCCAGTGCTTCAGCATCAGGACTGTTTATAACTCTGTAACCTTGAGTGAGTGCCGATCTGGCATCAGAAACACAAGTTTGGATGGTTTCATCATCGGAAGACACTATATTGGACAAGTCCAAGTCTCGGTAGTCCTCAGCAGCATTAGAGGCATTCTTTTGAGCAAAAAACATTTTTGCTTTGAAAATGTAGGCCAAGGCCTCGATGTAGAAACAATCCAAACAGTTGTCGTTGATCTCACTTATGGCCACAGCGATCCGAGGAGCTAATTCATACAAACCCAACTCAATAGCGAAACGGGCAAGAGCAAGTAATGGCTGGGCCAACTCAATATACTCAAAGGAAGCCTCTTCACCTTCTTGAGATTGTTGTTTCTCCAAAAACAACTTCTTTTGAGCAAACAACTCCCAAGATTTTTGAAGGGCCTTTTCAGCCTCGGCTGGTCTTTGTTGGGAAATCCGGATCAGCGCCAAAAGAGAAAGCGCCTCTGGGTTCTCAGGATCCATGGCCAAAGAGTGAGAAATGAGCTCATCACATTGTTCCTCTGCCTCGGGCTCCATACACAAGTCAGTCATCCAGATCTCGATTTGGGCGAAAATGGCCTGGTTGATCTTGGATATTAGGTAGGCTTTTAAAGATTGTGGAGTTGTATACAATTGTGCCAAAACTTTAAGCGAATCATCTTGTTCTGCGGCAGACGTATCGTCGCTGTTTAATTTCCGCAATTGGTCGTTCAACCTGTTGATAGCAACAGTGATTAACGAAGATCCATCAGAACCTCCGATAATCTGGCCAAGATAGAGAAACTTCTCCACGCCCTGCACAGCATCGGAGTCTAGTTCAATGGCTTTCAGCAACACAGTGTACGCTGTTTCGACGTCGTTGGCTTCAAGCAACGCTTCACCAAACACTTGAAGAAGGGCCACATTTTCAGGGTTTTTGGAGATTTCTGGCGTAAGCAATTCAAGTGCCTTACCTTCCTGGGAGCTTTGAAGGAGAGCACGTGCCCGTCCTATGATTGTATCCATTATTTTAGATGTATCAGGGAGAGTTGATGAGATGAGATGATGTAATGAGATGAGGTTAGGCGATGAGATGAGATGAGATGAGATGATGTCAGTAATTGGGAATCAAAGGAAACAAAATTGGGGGATTGAAAGATGAAAAACAATAATTTGCGATTGGAAAGTTTGAATTCACAAAACAAAATTTCGAATTGATGCAATTTTGTGTATTTGTTGTTGTAGATAAGATGTAGTAAGGAAGAGGGAAGGAAAAGGAAGAAGAGGGGAGAAAAGGAAGAAGAGGGGAGGAAAGAGGAAGAAAAAGCAACATGTTTGCCGATAATGTTTTCTTTTATTATATAGAAGTTGATTGAAAAATGTTCTATTGTTTTGATTTTCATCACGATTCATCTCTATTGTCCTTCTCCACCATTAGATTCACTGCTTATTCAATCATCAACAAACCTTTTGTCAACAAACCTTTTGCCAACAAACCTTTTATCAACAAACGCTCTTTTATCAACAACCTTCTTCGGAATCACTGGTTAAGAACAGTCCATCATCAACACAAAACCTTCACCAACTCAGCTCACTATTGACTTCTTTGACCTTCAAGTGTTATAGACGATTATAGCAAAGGAGATCAAACTAAGTGAAATTGATTAAACCCAACTGAGTAAACTTTGCTATAATTGAGCGAAATTTCCTGAAATCCATTGGGTTCGATCCACATTGAGCAACATCTTCTTATATTGCTGAAAACCAGTAGAAATTGATCTAAATCATCAGAAACCAACAGAAATTGATCTAAACAATTGAAAAACAACATCAATCCAATAAGAATTTACTATAACTACACAAAAAGATCAAATAATCCCAAAATTGATCATGTCGGCTTCAAGAATCGCTCCCTCCAGAATAGAGAGACTAGAGAATGAATTCGGCATTCTACATCTCATCTATCACAGAAATCATAACCAACACCGTGTTGCAGTGTGGTGGAAACTGCTAGATATGCTTCATAGAAACGTCCGCAAGATTCTTGCCAAGCTACGGTCCATCAATGAAACAAAGAAGATCCTACGAAAAGACCGTCTATACCAAGAAGCAGTGAACATTGCAAGACACATGGTGAATAAAGGTCTATTCAAAAAAGCATCTTACGATTTCAACGGAATTATTGCTCTCGGCCAGTTTGTGCCTCTTGGCTTGGTGTTGGTAGCCAATTTGAGTGCAATCTACACTGTTGTTGCAGAACTTGCAGATGCAAACATTGGCCAACTTCTAAAGCCTGCAGTACCGCAAAAGAGAAACGTGTGTGATCCTGATGATGTTGGCGAGGAGATCCATCTATCCGTACCTTTGTCTTTGGACTCCATCGATGATGATTCTGGGTCTCTTGTAGGATCAAAGGAACCAAAGAAAGGCGATTATGATTTTGCAATTGAGGAGAAGAAAACCAAGCGGTCAAAGAGCAATTATGAAAAGTCTGTAAAGTCTGAAACTACTGAAACTACTGAAAAGCACGAAATTACTGGAATGACAAGAATTGAAAAGCAAAAAAAGTCAAAGAAGCTCAAGGATAAAGACTCGAAGGAGAACAAGACTAAAAAGATCAAGAAGAAAAGAAGTGCTATCGATGATATTTTCGGGTAAACATATATTTTCGGGTAAACCTGAAATTTCGGATAAACATATTTTCGGATTGATATCGATGAAATTCCCTTGCATTCTTCAACTCTTTAATAGACAAAAAGTCACAACGAGGATTTGTTTTTTGTTTACATTTCACTTGTTTGCCTTTCATATGTTTACGTTTCATTTTCCTTTTCATTTACTTCCTTTCAACTTTAAAGTCTATTCTTTTATTACTTGATTCAAACGATACAAAAAAATTTGAAAGATAACCCAACACCTATAGAACATAATGTAGAATACCACAATTTCATAACTTCGTGATGAAACGACTGCCGCCCAATCGCTCTCTGAATATAAATTAATGTCACAAAGAGAAGGTTTCAATGCGAATACTGTGACATCACATGGCCCATCTTATGATGGAGCCCGGTATCCGCATACAACCCGTTGTTGTGGTGCATCATATGGTTCTGATGTATGGGTATCAGCGGAACACTCATCTGCTCGGTATCTAAACAAAACTCATCATCATAGTCCAGGTAGTTGTTATCACGAAGTTCATTATCACTCTGCATAAGGGGATTAGCCTGTAGATTTAACAAAGGGTTGAACTTGGGATATTGTGTAAGTTCGCTGGTTAATGGCGTACCTCTGGCAGATGAAAAGATTGATGGTGCAGGCGAGTTATAGTCATTCGTGGAAGACATGACAATAGGAGTGACTGTGGAGCTTGGCGTGGCAAAAACTGGAGATTGTTGGTCGACCAATGTTCCACAGTTGACATTTGGATTGGCCAGCTGTCTTTGCTCTTTGATCAAACGAGCCATTTGCTTCTTCAACTTGTTCTTAATACGAGATTTACCTTTAAATCCAACAGGTAAGCACTTACATTCAGCACCCTCGATATGAATTTCAGTCCATATTTCTGCGTTCTGGAACCACTCACCACACATGCCACAAGACCCTGGAGACAGATTTCTGTCCTTGGTGGAAGTACCCCTTGGATACCTAAAGTGTCTAGACTTCAAATGACTTTTGTAAGTATCTCTACGCGAGAAAGCACCAGTTGGATGGCACTTGTATGCACCATCGGAGTCGTTCTTGACGGCAGTTTTTTCATGGAAGGGGCACTGGTAGGCCTTTTTAACAGAATGTTTCTTCATGTGACGAGTCAAGTAGCCTCTAATTCTGAAGGTTGCGGGACAGTGAGAACACTGATGAACTTGGTCACCATCACCAGTTTCAGCAGAATGATCTTCGTCCAAATCATTCTCGTCCTCCTTATGGTCCTCGCTAGAGGAGGAAGAAGGAGTGTGAATTTGCAGGACTGAAAGGTTCGTTCTCTTCTCGGAGAGAGAATCGCCGTTTGAAGAAGCAGATGTTACTGGAGACAAGTCATTGGACAGGTCAAGAGGTGAATGGTTGACACTTTGTTTAGAGACCAGAGAAAGTGGAGATTTCGAGATGGGGAAAGGCGAAACTTTAAAAGCATCCAATTCTTTTCCTGGAACAATATCGTCGGAAAAGACCCACTCAATCTCACCCTTATCGTTTTTGAAAGGGAGCAAACGGGTTGTTAAGCCTGTGGAACATGGCTGGGGACCAGGTTCAGTGGAGGATTCAACAAGAAGAGAGGTCTCATCATAGGAAGATGTAGATTTATCCTTGGAACCCATGGCAGGGAATAACTTGGGGGCGTCTTTTGAAGGCACAGACAGAGTTTTTGTCCCGCGAACAGCCCCGAATTTTGACCTACGGAAACGAAGGGTCAATGAGGCAATTATACCAACAAACCAAAGACAATATGTGATGTTAGGTAAGATATCCATAACTGGATAAGCGGTAAGTACCTGGTCGACTAAAGCAGATACGAAGGACATGACAGAAGATGAAAGAGCAAGTAGTTCCAAAGGGGAAACAACAGTTTCACAGAAAGAGAACTTTTCAATGAAAAAGATAAAGAAAAATAAAATAAAATAGGAAGCTCAAAATCGAAAAAGTATCTCAATCACTAACTTCTTAATTTTTTTGAACAGAAGCAACGCAACCGGAGAGGGCTTCACACTATGTGGCAAAGAAGTCTGAACCAAGGCTCTGGTAAGATGAATAAAGCTTAGTGAGGGGTAAGAGGAAACCCGACGCAAGATATTTATGGAAAAAATGATCTAATGCAGGGATATCTGAAATTTAAAATCGATCAAGTTTCGTGGGGAAGGGAGATTAACTGGAAAGAAGTGGAAGTTGATCTTTTTTAACAGGTGGGAAGTGGGTAGCGCGGCGGTAGGCGCACGACCGGGTGAATATTCCTTAATATGGTCAGATCATCTATGGGAAAGCAACGTTGATAGAGGGAAAGAAGGGGATAAAAGAGGGGATAATATTTTTTGACATGAGCGATATTTCTGTATTTCTACATTTATTGGCCACGAAATATTGGATTCGAAGACGAGAACTTAAGGTTGTGTGAGAAATGAAGGGTAGAGTGACAAGTGTGAGACTTGGGAGGTAAGCAGTGAGCGAAATACGAGGAGAGCGGGGGATTTTTGGAGTAAAAACCGATTTTCTATACATTTCGAGTTTTTCAAAAATTTCTAATTTATTGGTTTTTCAAAAACTATGGTTCTGCGTCTTTTTTCTGTTATTCATCTATTCACGTCACAGTACTGGGAAAGAAACTGTGCAGGAGTACTGGATTAGAGGGTTCATTATGCAGTGTTTTCTTGGAGCGAAGTCCTAATAAATGTGCCATACACAGTAGTTGAGAGCGAACAAGAGAGCAAATATTGAATAAGTTTAAGAGATGCAATTGATTTCATTTCTTTTATATCAATTTGATTTGGGAATCTCGTGATTCTGTTTTAGTTTGTTGTTTCACGATCTGGCTATGCAGCCTCTGCATTGCTTCTGCATTTGGTCTGCATTGCTCTGCATTATTTTGTTTTCAATACTATTGTTTCCCCGTTGCGCGGTTTCAATCAAACCCCGGAGAGGCCAACGTTCTCCTTTTCTTCAGCCAATCATAGCCGTTCACATTGTTCTTGTGTGGCTGAAACCGAAACATGCATAACTTTAACTCCAGTTACCCAAGGCAATTGTGCGAGGGGTACACACCCCGCGTCCGGAGGAAATCGGATAAAATCCATATATATGTACATGGGCAAATCAAAACATTGGCAAAAATAGACTTTTTCCAAAGAATGGCTGGCTGTCTCTCTTCAAGCTTAAACTCACAGAAACTGTTTACTGGCCATCGCCTCGCCCATCGCACTCGATTTCCCAATTGGAAACAACTTGCATCTCAAAGGTATGTACATGCAGGAACATGGAGATTTAAAAATGACACCCGTTGATTATATGCACATCATTATTCAATGTTTTCTGAAGCATACAGTTAACTTGACAAGAATAAAATTTCAATTAAACTGATGATTCATCGATTTTTTTTATTTTATTTCTTGCGAACTGATCAACCATGAATGATTAAGTAATATCGTTATATTTCTTTACCATCTGGTTAAGATCTTAAGTCATCTATAAGATCTTAGACCATCAAGATTTTGTCAATCTACTAGATGTCAGAGCATATCTCTCAAAACTGATATGTTGAAGAAACATCTTCTGTTTTTTTTTGTATAGCTGGGTCGAATTTACACTTGTAAACTGACGTTTTTATGCAAATTCCCTTTTAGAGTATAGTTTTGGGTAGAACAATCTTGGAGACAAAGACAGAAACGTATAGTTGAAGGTATAACTTGATATCAACGTTGATGTCAAACCTAATTTTTTATCTAGAAAATGGGTTTGAGTGCGGTGAAACTGGTCGTTTAAGTGTTGCTTTATTGTTGAAACTACCGTGGAACTGCTGCAAAACCAAACACTTACATAAATGTTATATTAAAGAGACGATGTAATTAATAACGCAGCTATTTTTTGAACCTCAGACGTGATAATCAATAAAAACAAAGTTCACTCAGTCATGAACTTATTAACTTAATCCCAAATCCTCTTAAAAAAATCAAATAAACTGATGAGGAACATTAAAAAAGTCCATGGCTGTGGGGATAAAGCTCATTTCCAAATTAACCATCTCGGCAATGTCCGAAATATCAAAGTTCACTTCGCTTGCCAGCAATAGTTTCATTGCATTAGTGTCATCAATATCGGCGCCCAGCGCAATACTTTCAAGCTCTGGTCCCCGGGACCAAGCGTCGACAGATTGAAATGCGTCATCTTCCCCTGTATTCTGTTCTTGACTAGGTTTTTCAGGTTTTTCAGCTTCAACGGCTTCATCTTCTTCCTCTTTGACAATTATCTCTTCGTAGAATCCCGGTGATGCTATCGACAGCTGCAGCGGGAGGAATGTCTCTGCATCATTGACAGCTGAAAGCAACAGACCAATGGATATCTTATCATTCTTCGGTTTCCGCGTATGTGTTGCAAGGGGCGCATTGTCCTTTGACGTTTGAACTTGTTGTTCCAATTGTTCAAATGTACGAAGAACCTCCTTGATGAACCACCACTTGTTTGAAAAGTAAGATAATTCCTTTTTGTACGACTCAGTGATCTTGAAACTTTCAACTGGCTGCCCTTTCTTGGCACCTACTACCAGGCGTCTGCGCCCAAACATTTGCGCTTTAATAGGAGAAGAAAATGCACTCAAAAGGACCAGAGGAATGACTGGAGTTGTGATCACCAACTTATGGCAATACCCAGCCTTGAGTGCCTTAAATGATTCGAAAATGCGCTTATTAAGAAGATTAAGAAAATCGTCCTGCTCAAAGTTTCCATTCGTGGCTTTGATCTGACTCAATCTCAATATCAAAATGACCCAAAAGTTGACGAGCCGTTCAAGAAAATAAATCATTCGGTCCCTGTACAAGTCAATAGATAAATTGGGCAAATGACTATCTTCTGAAATGGCATCTGTCACAGACAATTTCGAATTACGGTCTGGGTCATTTAAGACTTTCAACTCATTTTCAATAATCTCTTTTGGATTGTAGGCTGGGTCCCCGGGCGCTTTGTCGGGTTGAATCTGCGCCGATTCACCATCAGTCTTTCGTTTGGTTCTATAAATGGCAATGGCAGTATCTTCTAGTCTGTATGCCAAGCGCACCAATTTGTTTAAAGAAGAATCTGAGGGTGGATCGATGTTGAAATCAAGCCGTCTAATGAAGAATGCTTTCCCGTTCAAAATACCATTGAAGCGGTCAAAAATGAAAAGAACCCACCACAAACGCTTCAAATATATAGCCTTTTTAATAGCCCCCGTATGAACAATCTTTTGGTGAAAAAAGTCCTGGTGAATCGCAAGAGAATGAGCGTATCCAATGCAATCGGTAGTATCTCCACTGCTCTGTTCACTACCAAACTTGTTGTATTTAAAACAATGGGCCAATAAAAGCTGAGTAACAAGCCTTGTGAGCTTTTCCGTGTCAGATAGTTCTGGCAAGAAAACGAGTAACTGGCGGATTTTCATCTCTAGCTTGGTAACGAAACTAGCGAAATTTCTTGAAAATTCAACATTTTGATTAACGAAAGACCGGGCAAGAATTGGTTCAGCAAGTTCATCTCTGGCTGCATTCAACACCACCGCATATAGCATCACATTAGGGATCCTGTTTCTGCTATACAACTCCCAAAACTCTTCTTCGAATACCATGGGGAATATTGAATTCACTTTGTAGAAGTAAATCTCGAATAGTTTTTTCAAATCTTCTGGAGAAATCACGCAAAACCCGGGAGTGTTCAATGTAAATGCACTAATGCAGAGGAGAAACTTGAATTGATCAAGGTGTAGCTCCGTGAGAAACGTATTGGAAGATAGATCATCCTTCTTTATGACAGCATCACCAAAATCACCATATTCAACTTGGTCTTTTTTAACTTTTTTTCCATCAATAAGGTCTTTCGAAGGCATTCTATCGGAAGCCCGATATGCCTTGAAAGTAACCTTTATGCAAGGTAAAGTGGTGTTGAAGTCAAAGTGGTACTTCAAAAAATGATGATCCACTTTATTGATAATATCATCGACAAAATCCAAGTTGTTCCAATTGAAGGAATAGTTCATGAGCGGTTCCTTAAGGATTTCGATTCCGTAGTCATTATATGGCGCAGTCGACACACTTCTAGAAGACGCGAGATCAGAAACTTTCGAATTTTGAGTTATCAGAGTTTTGGGATCCAGCCCTTTTGGAATTTGGGGATCTGACGAGAGTTGGTTAGGATAAGTGTTTGGTCCTGGTGTTTGATAGGCAACAAAAGTAGTCTTCTTAGGAGCTGTGCTGCAATTTTGATGAGCAGAAGGATCCAAAAGTGCAGAAGAATTGAAAAGAGGGTTAGTATGTTCAGGACCCAATATATGTCTCTGAAACGGAAAAGAAGAATAAGAAGACTCATAAGCCGAAATTTGCGCCACAGGGGAGCGAAATTTCATATCAGCAACATCTGTGCCAGGGACCACGATTTCGTTTGATGCCTCAATTTTAAGGTTTGGTACAGGTGGAGCTCCAAAGGCTCTGGGTACGATACCATGGGTGGAAAACTGTGGTGGGTGGTAAGGCTGAGATACTGCTAGACCCAGTTGAAGGGCATTGAAAGTACCCAGTTGGGTAGAACAATTCAACTGAGTTGTACTTGGAACATTGCCCAAGCTTCTAATTACAGTATCTGGAGATATAGACATCGGAGTTCCGACGGGTATTTGGCCGTTCCAAAGGCCCGATTTGGAAGTGGATTCCATCGGAAGACTTGCATTAGTTATATCAATCAGCTTCAGTTCGGTTTTAAGTCTTTTTACGTCGCCTGAACCCCGGTTTAGGCCGTTTTCACTTTTGATTAGTTCACACGGAACACCTAATGTTCGACAGTTATCACAGCCCGATACCTCATAGTCGAAGCTCAGGATTATACATTTTATTCGTTTATTTCTGCATGTTCGGCAACATTGGAACGTTCGCTTTCTGGTTTTGTAACTTGAGTTGAATGCTGGAAACACAAAACATCCAGTTTCATTCAGTTTTGTCATTTGGGGAATTGGATATCCATGCGTCCGAGGCCTGATTCTGTTTTAAGCAGACCAGTGATTTTCGGACGAAAGGAACACAAATCAAGCCCTAGAATCCAAAGATTGGTGTCGGATATTACGATTCGGTGTTGACAAGGAATCAGTCTGTACTTTTTTTTGGAAAATTTGAAAAGTCTCTCCTGCAGGAGATATGTGGAGAAACTGGGGGATGCAAGGAAAGATAAAGAATGGTAAATTGTTAGTTGCGGGTAATATTGTCGAAAAAATACGAGAATTTTGGAGCAATACACACACTCTGAAGCGAAAATTTACTCGATTAGGAAATAATATCCCGATTCCACATCTCCTCTGATCTCTCCCTATTCTCTATTCTCTATGCCTGTCACTAAGATGTATGACCAAGAAGTGTTGACCTTTTCTGTTCTAGAAGAAAAAGCTTATTAAATTGAGTGGAATTTCAAAGATTACCCTTCTAGGAAATATTATGAAACTTAGAAAGTTGAAAATCGACACTTCTATGGCTATCCTATACAAATCCCTAAGGGTATGGAATTGCAACCATTGTCCAAAAAAGGCATGCAATTAATAGATAGAAATTGACAAAACGGTTATTTTTTACCTCCAAAAGTCCCATTCCTGAACCCATTTCAACTATATTCAACTACTTCTAACTGATCGTAACCTCCCAACACTTGTCATCCTAGCTACAAAAAAGATGCTCCTAAACAACCCACAATAATACCCTTTGGTCCGAAAATTAAACATCTCATCAACTCCCAAACAAATCTTTGATTATTTAAACGATTTTTCTTAAAAAAATCCAAACTAGAACCGAAATCTTTCCCATCACCTCAACACCTCAACACCTTAGCCATCAGTCCTACGTCATACCTCATCGACTCTACAGTAACTCATCACATAATGTTCGCCCTCAGTACGTTCGAACATCCAACAATAACAAAGATCTCAGATAAGTACTGGTTCCATGAGACCAACGATTCATTTCCTGGACAATCTTTTGGGTTAGAAGTGGTGTGTATCTTACACCATTACAAGTCGCCTTATCAAGACATCTTAGTGTTTGAGTCAGCCACTTTTGGCAATGTGTTGGTATTAAATGGAATCGTTCAATGTACAGAAAAGGACGAATTTGCTTATCAGGAACTCATCACACACGTCCCAATCATGTGTCATGAAAAGCCCTCTAAAGTGTTGGTTATTGGAGGTGGAGACTGTGGTGTGGTTAGAGAACTTGTGAAACATCTTCAAGATGGTGTCGACGAGATTGTTATGGTTGAAATTGATCGTGCCGTGATCGATTTGAGTATCAAATATCTTCCCAACATGGCCAAGTTCCATAACCACCCAAAGGTGAACATTGTCATTGCAGATGGGTTTAAATACTTGGAAAATTTGAGTACGCTGGATATTAGTGATAAATACGATGTAATCATCACCGACTCTTCTGATCCTGAGGGTCCAGCTGAGGAATTCTTCGATACCAACTACTATGGGTTATTGAAGAATGCTCTTAAACCAGATGGAATCGTGGCAATGCAAAGCAGTGAGAACATTTGGCTTAATCTTCCATACTTGTGTGAACTTCTTAGCAAGGCCGGCCAAGTTTTCTCGAATGTTGAATACTGTCAGTGTTACATGCCTTCGTACACCAGTGGTCAGTTAGGTTTGGTGATTGCAACACCCAGCAAAGACATTGATTTGAAGAAGCCAATTAAGAATTTTGATGATAGAAAAGATCTTTTCAAGTATTATAATTCCAAAGTGCATGAGGCCAGTTTTGTGCTTCCAACTTGGGCAGCCAACGAACTTCCACAGAAGCTGAGTACTTAAATAAAGTGATTATACTGAAAACAGTGCTCAAATCGTGGTTCAATTATACTGAAAAGATTAATATGGTACAAGAGGATGATATTGAGAGGACAAGCCGTAACAACGACTGTTTTACCGATTTTGATTCCGGAAGTGATAGAGATACTGATAGAGAAAGAAACAGACAGTGATGCAGACAGTGATAATGGTTGTGATAATAGTGATATAACTTGTGAATGAGAAAGTGATCGAGATAGTGATGATGATCTTTACAATGCTTACGAACTTTATTTAAACTTAATGTGATCCAAATAATAAACAATCTAAGGACTGCTGATATTCCAGTCAACTTGCGAAGCAAAACAAAACCCAAAGTAACAAAACAATATTCATACGGGTACGAGAAAATACATTTTTTGTTTCCTTTTTGATAAGATTGAAAGGTTTAGAATCTTCCAAACCACGGCGGGTCTTAACACAGCCAAATAAGGGTATTAGCAACGACAGTAGAGAACAGACAGACAACAGAGAACAGACAGACAAGAGAGAACAACAAGACAACAGAAAAAAGAGCTACAGAATAATAATAACTATAGAACTGATTCTTTCTTCTCAAACAGTTGTGCTTACATTAACCATTGTTCAAAGACCGTTTGGACAAATTCCGTTAAAGTTCTATTGGTTCAAAAATTTGTTGAGAAACACTCTTTATATATCCTTCTTGTGAAGTCAAAAGTCGTCTTTTTATCATAGGAACGTCGACTTCTGAACTCATAACGGAGTACCTTCTAAGCTCGTAATGTATCTTTACGATAAGTCTACAGAAGCTAAAACAGCGTCCCAACAAAGCAATACGTAAATTAATCTAAAATGAATAATCTTTGCCAAGACGAATAAAACCTTATTCAAGTTTTTTTTTGTGTTTTTGGCGTATATCTGTTAAATTACCTAAAATTCTGCAGATAACTCGCGTAAAACAAAATAACGCTGCAGTACCACACCATTCGCTTTGAACGCTGCGGTACCAGTTTTACTTGTAGTTGAGTTAATTAGCCATGAGAGATCGGAGATGAAGGTGGAGGTGAAGGTGAAGGTGAAGAAGATGTTGGGGGTTCAGGGGTTTTGAAGATGAATTTCAAGATTTTGGAAATTTTAAAGTATTGGGCTTGGTAAATACTTAAGGAATATTACAGAATTTATAGTTTTTCGAGGTTATTCGAAGTTATTCGAGGTGTTGAAGAAGTGGAGAGGTATTGGAGATGTATTGAGTATTAGGCTGGGGAATGCGATGGGATGAATCAGTGCGCCAATAAGCAAAGAAATAAAAATATGAAGAAGTAGAGAGAATTTTGATGATTTGTAACGTAGAGATGCAAATTTTCTAATTATAATTATTGCGTTTTATTAATCAGAAGGGATTATTAGGGAACTTTTCAGTTGATGTAACCACCAGTCACAAGCCACAAGTCGTCACTAGTCGTCACAGAATAAGCCTTCTTATATAAAATAGTCAGGCAGGGTAATTAAACGCCCGAAACATGGTAAAATGTGACAGAAATAATTCCTTGGTCAGAGTTCAGATGAAATAGCGAAAGTTCCATCCTTATTGAAGTGACAGGATCGAAATCGCCATATTCTTACATATAATTGAAGAAGTAAAGCAAACGAGACCAAAACAAACGAAATTAAAAGAAACCAAAAGAAACGAAATCAAATATTACATTTGTCTTCGACAAACTCCACCATGCAGGCATGAAACAATTCTTTCCTTACCTGCACACTAAGATAATCCAACTGTATACTAATCATCATCCTTCTGGGTTCTTGCGTTCCCAGGAAGTGAAGTGAAACTTTAGATAGAATTCAATTTCGGATTCAGGAACTTTTTTATTACTTCGTCTCTGATTTCGTCGGCTGAAGTTGTTGTTGGCACAGAAGACACCAGAGACAATAAGATAAGAAAGATCTGAATAAGAGAACTGAATAGAACTGAGTACGAGAACAAAATGAGAGATCTGAATAAGAGAACTGAATAAGATAACATAAAAATCACAAAATCGGAATATCTGAAGAGAAGAAAATATTTCAAATGCCAGCAACTGTCCTCGTTTTATCATGTGGTGTCTTTGACATTCCCCTTTTGGTTTAGCAGTATTGGTGTACAAGGCATTGGGAGCAATGTAGGGAGTCAGTAAGAAATATTAACTTTATGACTTTTTTTAGGAGAATTCATTTTCATGATAACTTAATTTTAATGTATTTTTTTTATTAATTTTATTCATCAGAGTGTCAAAATACGAGACATTGGGAGAAGGACAATTGACCAAGGACAAAGGAAGTTTTCAAAAACAATAACGAACAGACTAAAATAGTGACGACATTAAAAAACTGACAAAATTAAAAATAAACAAAATAAAAATAAACAAGCATACATATAGGCAATCATGATTCTCTTTATGGGCTCAGACTCTCGTTATGGGGCCAGACTGGACATTTCCTCCCGAATTTGGATAAAAGCTTTATTTTATATCCTCCACATAATCCTACAAAGCACTTTCCAAACCCGTAGAAAAGCAAGCAAAATGGACATTTGCCTAAAAATCAAAAAAACTAGAATGCCATATGATCTAGAAATCGAAGAAAGTCGTTTCAAATAGCAATCAATATTGCTTCATTTGTTAAAGAAATTCTAGTATTCCTTTTGTTCCAGAACGATATGGTAGTATTATACTAAGACGGATGTGGCAGATATGACACCAGAAAGGCATACGGAGAATCCACATCATGTATGCGTCCTTGCATCTCAAAAGAATTAAAATTGCTCCGCCTTATTCATCCTCAGCAAATCTTTCCATTCGAAAATTATATTAGGCTTACCTACATTGATCCTGATATGCAGGGAATAATTCTATGCATTACTTGTTTATTGTTCCTTTTCTCTGACAGGACACTTGCAGAAGAAAGAAAATGGTGCGGTGAAGAAAACTGAGGTCCTCCAAGTACTCGAAGTTTTTTATCTATGGATTTACTCCAACAATATAAGATCCTTTCTAGTTATTCAGTATTTTTTTTTAATTAATCAAAGATTGGTATCTCTTTCTCATGACTAGAGTGATGTCACCAGGGTCTCATTTTTCATATGTAATCCTGTATGAATGTTTTAGTGGTTATTGTTCGTTCTTTCATCAACAAACATGGTGTATACAAAAAGACGCATGTCAATTCATTTGCAGTCTCTTTCTGCAGTCGAAGGGCAACTATTCGTAAATTCTGCACACCTCTAACCCTTGCATAATAGTGGCATCTTCTGATATTAGGATGGATTTATGTCAAAATATCCAATACCATATTTTCATTTTGTCCCAGAAACAAAACTGGGAGATTATTCGGTTAGTTTATTAATTGGGTACACTATTTTGTTTCTAAGAATCATAACCTTAGTTGTTCAAATATCATTTGTCCGTGCAGACTAATTATGTTTGCAGTACGGCCACTACCCTGCATCTGCACTCCTAACCACACTGGGCCAAGAGAAGCGTGTTTTAGTAAATTCTTAATTAGTAGAGACATTATCTTTGAGTGAACAGATTTAAACAGACAAATTTCCTTTTTTATTTTGGATGTTGCATATTCTTGAACTACTCGTCCATTAGTTTCCAAAATGCAGTTCTCTTTGACAGTATCAGTTTTACTGTTGATGTCAACCACATTTGCAGCCACAACAACAACCACTTTGACGGCAGATTCAATCGTTACTGGATTCGCTAGTTGGCCTCAAACACCAGATCTTGAAATTGACACGGGAGTAACATTAGCCTATGACAATTCTCCCGGATTCCAATCAAATGTATGGAACAACAATGTTTTGAACTACGGCCTTCTCTATATTGGAGATACCGAAATCGTCACCCCCAACTATGGAACACTGGCTTATTTTTCAGGAAATGTCACAAACTATGGTCAACTTGTGATTAATTCAGCAAACGAAACTTCTGGTCCAAGTTTCTACTTCTCGGGACCTGACTTTATAAACAAAGGAACGGTGATTTTGAATAGTAATGGACGTGATGGAGCACTGCAAATGGGTGTTCTGACTAGTGCAGCCTCCAATTATGGTATTCTTGCCTTCTACGAGGACAATGCAAATCTAGGAGGCATCGTATTTCTCGGTAATCCGGTAATTCCGATTCCAAACTACGGCACGATTTCCTTGAGGAAGATAGACATGTACATCTTCTCTCCAATGACTGGCACTGGATGTTTTACTGTTGGTGATGACTCTTTGTTATTCTTATATTATCCAACAACTACACCAATGCCTTCAACGCAAGTAGTATACTTGGAAGGCCCAACATCATACATAATGGTTGGCAGTGAAAGTACGCTAAATACTATGACCCTTGTGGGATTCGGTGGCGGTAATTCAATCTGCTTCGATTCTCCTGTGACACTGTTCACCTATTCCGGATCAATATTAACGGCCACTGATGGCGCAAACACCTTCAAATTTGACATTGGACCCAATTATAATACTCTGGACTTTCAACTTGTCCAAACAAGTTTCGCTGTTGGGAGTATATCTTCGACATCACTGATAAAATATAACCCCCCACCACTTGATCTGAATAGACCAGGCATCTGTGCAATTCCTCCTGATCTCCCAAATTTTGCTCAATCAGTATCTTTCTCGAGTTCTAGTTCTTCGAGTTCTTCCGTTGATTCTTCGAGTTCTTCAAGTTCCTCTAGTTCTTCCGTTGACTCTTCTAGCTCATCAAGTTCTTCCGCTGACTCTTCTAGTTCTTCGAGTTCTTCTGTTGATTCATCTAGTTCTTCCGCTGACTCTTCTACCTCAACAAGTTCTTCGGTTGACTCATCAAGTTCTTCGAGTTCTTCTGTTGATTCATCAAGTTCTTCTGCTGACTCATCAAGTTCTTCTGTTGACTCTTCTAGTTCGTCGAGTTCTTCTGTTGATTCATCGAGCTCTTCCGCTGACTCTTCGAGTTCTTCCGTTGACTCTTCTAGCTCATCAAGTTCTTCGAGTTCTTCTGTTGATTCATCAAGTTCTTCCGCTGAATCTTCTTCTAGCTCATCAAGTTCTTCCGCTGACTCTTCTAGTTCTTCTAGTTCTTCTGTTGATTCATCAAGTTCTTCCGCTGAATCTTCTTCTAGCTCATCAAGTTCTTCCGCTGACTCTTCTAGTTCTTCTAGTTCTTCTGTTGATTCATCAAGTTCTTCCGCTGAATCTTCTTCGAGCTCATCAAGTTCTTCTGTGGACTCTTCGAGTTCTTCTCTTGTTTCATTCAGTTCTTCGAGTTCTTCTGTTGATTCATCAAGTTCTTCTGTTGACTCCTCATCAAGCTCTTCGAGCTCTTCTGTTGACTCTTCTTCAAGCTCTTCGAGCTCTTCTTTTGACTCTTCTTCAAGCTTATCTATTTCTTCCATTGGATCCTCTTCAAGCTCTTCCGTGGACTCGTCTTCTAGTTCTTCGAGTTCTTTAGCTTCTTCAAGTTCTTCTCTTGACTCTTCCTCGAACTCTTCGATTGTATCATCGAGTTCTTCTTTTAGTTCTTCAGACTCTAGCTCCGCTTCTGTGTCTGGATCTTCTACTTCTTCGTCTTCTTCCACGGTCTCAACGTCCGCGACTTCCTCTGGTCCCCCTGGTTCAAGCTCTTCCAGTTCTGTGTTCAGCTCCACATCTGTGGCACCTTTCTCGAGCTCTTCTTCGACGAACTCTCCTTCTTCCAGTCCTACCTCTTCCGGTTTTTCGAGCTCGTTCAGCTCTGCAAAATCTGATACCACTTTACTGTCCTCTTCTTTCACTTACTGGAACAGTACTTCAATTACAACTGGCCTGTCCACAACTGTCCCCACCACTGGGTCTGCCACAACTGGCACGGCTACACAGACTTCTTCGGTGCCTGTGCAAACTTTCGCTGGTGTTGTTGCCTCCGATTTTGGTAACATTGCAGTTGTTGACTCTATTGTTCTTGAAAACACTGCAGGTCTGTTGCTTGACTCTAGTCCAGGTGATGCTTTTAGTATCACTGTTAATTTGAAGTACTCGGGTAGAATCCCCGCTGGAAGCTACGCACGCTTTACTTCACCTGTTCCGTTTGATGGTTTCAAGTCATCCTTCAGTATTTTGGATAATAGGAATAACGTTGTGGGAACTGTTTCTGGCGATGCATCGTCAAATGTGTTCACTATCGTTTTCGCTGATAATTGGGCCGCCAACAATATTGGCATAGGAGGAAGTTTTACGTTTTACGCACATATACTTTACTCTAATTTGCCGATGGTTAAACGTGGAAGTGATCCTGTTAACTTGGCTCTGCGCCCTGCAACAGTGAACATGATTTTCTATTCTCAAAAAGAAACTGCATTTTCTTTCACCTTGGTTTATCCAAGCAATAAGGCTGCCGTATTTGTGCCCTTACCGGAACCAAAGTCTTCTCTCTTCGCGTTGATTCCAGACGTGCCAATCTCTGGCTCAAGCTCCATTCTGACTGGTACAAGCAATGGTGGATCGTTCTCTACCTTTGGTTCATCTATGAGCTCGAGCACGACTTTGATGACAACCGCTGTATCTAGTGCCACTGGATCTGGCGTCGCTTCATCTGTGACTGGCTCATCGGTAACTGGATCATCGATAACTGGATCGTCTGGAGCTGTTCCGGCAACCACATTAATCACCATAACTTCTTGTGGTTCTTTGAAATGTACCCCAACGGTCCAAGCACTTACAA